>NW_025575447.1:2500-38565 GCF_020424385.1 Procambarus clarkii
AGTTGGTAAGCAGGGCTGGCAAGAGTTGGTAAGCAGGGCTGGCAAGAGTTGGTAAGCAGGGCTGGCAAGAGTTGGTAAGCAGGGCTGGCAAGAGTTGGTAAGCAGGGCTGGCAAGAGTTGGCGAGCAGGGCTGGCAAGAGTTGGCGAGCAGGGCTGGCAAGAGTTGGCGAGCAGGGCTGGCAAGAGTTGGCGAGCAGGGCTGGCAAGAGTTGGCGAGCAGGGCTGGCAAGAGTTGGCGAGCAGGGCTGGCAAGAGTTGGCGAGCAGGGCTGGCAAGAGTTGGCGAGCAGGGCTGGCAAGAGTTGGCGAGCAGGGCTGGCAAGAGTTGGCGAGCAGGGCTGGCAAGAGTTGGCGAGCAGGGCTGGCAAGAGTTGGCGAGCAGGGCTGGCAAGAGTTGGCGAGCAGGGCTGGCAAGAGTTGGCGAGCAGGGCTGGCAAGAGTTGGCGAGCAGGGCTGGCAAGAGTTGGCGAGCAGGGCTGGCAAGAGTTGGCGAGCAGGGCTGGCAAGAGTTGGCGAGCAGGGCTGGCAAGAGTTGGCGAGCAGGGCTGGCAAGAGTTGGCGAGCAGGGCTGGCAAGAGTTGGCGAGCAGGGCTGGCAAGAGTTGGCGAGCAGGGCTGGCAAGAGTTGGCGAGCAGGGCTGGCAAGAGTTGGCGAGCAGGGCTGGCAAGAGTTGGCGAGCAGGGCTGGCAAGAGTTGGCGAGCAGGGCTGGCAAGAGTTGGCGAGCAGGGCTGGCAAGAGTTGGCGAGCAGGGCTGGCAAGAGTTGGCGAGCAGGGCTGGCAAGAGTTGGCGAGCAGGGCTGGCAAGAGTTGGCGAGCAGGGCTGGCAAGAGTTGGCGAGCAGGGCTGGCAAGAGTTGGCGAGCAGGGCTGGCAAGAGTTGGCGAGCAGGGCTGGCAAGAGTTGGCGAGCAGGGCTGGCAAGAGTTGGCGAGCAGGGCTGGCAAGAGTTGGCGAGCAGGGCTGGCAAGAGTTGGCGAGCAGGGCTGGCAAGAGTTGGCGAGCAGGGCTGGCAAGAGTTGGCGAGCAGGGCTGGCAAGAGTTGGCGAGCAGGGCTGGCAAGAGTTGGCGAGCAGGGCTGGCAAGAGTTGGCGAGCAGGGCTGGCAAGAGTTGGCGAGCAGGGCTGGCAAGAGTTGGCGAGCAGGGCTGGCAAGAGTTGGCGAGCAGGGCTGGCAAGAGTTGGCGAGCAGGGCTGGCAAGAGTTGGCGAGCAGGGCTGGCAAGAGTTGGTAAGCAGGGCTGGCAAGAGTTGGCAAGCAGGGCTGGCAAGAGTTGGTAAGCAGGGCTGGCAAGAGTTGGTAAGCAGGGCTGGCAAGAGTTGGTAAGCAGGGCTGGCAAGAGTTGGTAAGCAGGGCTGGCAAGAGTTGGTAAGCAGGGCTGGCAAGAGTTGGTAAGCAGGGCTGGCAAGAGTTGGTAAGCAGGGCTGGCAAGAGTTGGTAAGCAGGGCTGGCAAGAGTTGGTAAGCAGGGCTGGCAAGAGTTGGTAAGCAGGGCTGGCAAGAGTTGGTAAGCAGGGCTGGCAAGAGTTGGTAAGCAGGGCTGGCAAGAGTTGGTAAGCAGGGCTGGCAAGAGTTGGTAAGCAGGGCTGGCAAGAGTTGGTGAGCAGGGCTGGCAAGAGTTGGCGAGCAGGGCTGGCAAGAGTTGGCGAGCAGGGCTGGCAAGAGTTGGCGAGCAGGGCTGGCAAGAGTTGGCGAGCAGGGCTGGCAAGAGTTGGCGAGCAGGGCTGGCAAGAGTTGGCGAGCAGGGCTGGCAAGAGTTGGCGAGCAGGGCTGGCAAGAGTTGGCGAGCAGGGCTGGCAAGAGTTGGTAAGCAGGGCTGGCAAGAGTTGGTAAGCAGGGCTGGCAAGAGTTGGTAAGCAGGGCTGGCAAGAGTTGGTAAGCAGGGCTGGCAAGAGTTGGCAAGCAGGGCTGGCAAGAGTTGGTAAGCAGGGCTGGCAAGAGTTGGTAAGCAGGGCTGGCAAGAGTTGGTAAGCAGGGCTGGCAAGAGTTGGTAAGCAGGGCTGGCAAGAGTTGGTAAGCAGGGCTGGCAAGAGTTGGTAAGCAGGGCTGGCAAGAGTTGGTAAGCAGGGCTGGCAAGAGTTGGTGAGCAGGGCTGGCAAGAGTTGGCGAGCAGGGCTGGCAAGAGTTGGCGAGCAGGGCTGGCAAGAGTTGGCGAGCAGGGCTGGCAAGAGTTGGCGAGCAGGGCTGGCAAGAGTTGGCGAGCAGGGCTGGCAAGAGTTGGCGAGCAGGGCTGGCAAGAGTTGGCGAGCAGGGCTGGCAAGAGTTGGCGAGCAGGGCTGGCAAGAGTTGGCGAGCAGGGCTGGCAAGAGTTGGCGAGCAGGGCTGGCAAGAGTTGGCGAGCAGGGCTGGCAAGAGTTGGCGAGCAGGGCTGGCAAGAGTTGGCGAGCAGGGCTGGCAAGAGTTGGCGAGCAGGGCTGGCAAGAGTTGGCGAGCAGGGCTGGCAAGAGTTGGCGAGCAGGGCTGGCAAGAGTTGGCGAGCAGGGCTGGCAAGAGTTGGCGAGCAGGGCTGGCAAGAGTTGGCGAGCAGGGCTGGCAAGAGTTGGCGAGCAGGGCTGGCAAGAGTTGGCGAGCAGGGCTGGCAAGAGTTGGCGAGCAGGGCTGGCAAGAGTTGGCGAGCAGGGCTGGCAAGAGTTGGCGAGCAGGGCTGGCAAGAGTTGGCGAGCAGGGCTGGCAAGAGTTGGCGAGCAGGGCTGGCAAGAGTTGGCGAGCAGGGCTGGCAAGAGTTGGCGAGCAGGGCTGGCAAGAGTTGGCGAGCAGGGCTGGCAAGAGTTGGCGAGCAGGGCTGGCAAGAGTTGGCGAGCAGGGCTGGCAAGAGTTGGCGAGCAGGGCTGGCAAGAGTTGGCGAGCAGGGCTGGCAAGAGTTGGCGAGCAGGGCTGGCAAGAGTTGGCGAGCAGGGCTGGCAAGAGTTGGCGAGCAGGGCTGGCAAGAGTTGGCGAGCAGGGCTGGCAAGAGTTGGCGAGCAGGGCTGGCAAGAGTTGGCGAGCAGGGCTGGCAAGAGTTGGCGAGCAGGGCTGGCAAGAGTTGGCGAGCAGGGCTGGCAAGAGTTGGCGAGCAGGGCTGGCAAGAGTTGGCGAGCAGGGCTGGCAAGAGTTGGCGAGCAGGGCTGGCAAGAGTTGGCGAGCAGGGCTGGCAAGAGTTGGCGAGCAGGGCTGGCAAGAGTTGGCGAGCAGGGCTGGCAAGAGTTGGCGAGCAGGGCTGGCAAGAGTTGGCGAGCAGGGCTGGCAAGAGTTGGCGAGCAGGGCTGGCAAGAGTTGGCGAGCAGGGCTGGCAAGAGTTGGCGAGCAGGGCTGGCAAGAGTTGGCGAGCAGGGCTGGCAAGAGTTGGCGAGCAGGGCTGGCAAGAGTTGGCGAGCAGGGCTGGCAAGAGTTGGCGAGCAGGGCTGGCAAGAGTTGGCGAGCAGGGCTGGCAAGAGTTGGCGAGCAGGGCTGGCAAGAGTTGGCGAGCAGGGCTGGCAAGAGTTGGCGAGCAGGGCTGGCAAGAGTTGGCGAGCAGGGCTGGCAAGAGTTGGCGAGCAGGGCTGGCAAGAGTTGGCGAGCAGGGCTGGCAAGAGTTGGCGAGCAGGGCTGGCAAGAGTTGGCGAGCAGGGCTGGCAAGAGTTGGCGAGCAGGGCTGGCAAGAGTTGGCGAGCAGGGCTGGCAAGAGTTGGCGAGCAGGGCTGGCAAGAGTTGGCGAGCAGGGCTGGCAAGAGTTGGCGAGCAGGGCTGGCAAGAGTTGGCGAGCAGGGCTGGCAAGAGTTGGCGAGCAGGGCTGGCAAGAGTTGGCGAGCAGGGCTGGCAAGAGTTGGCGAGCAGGGCTGGCAAGAGTTGGCGAGCAGGGCTGGCAAGAGTTGGCGAGCAGGGCTGGCAAGAGTTGGCGAGCAGGGCTGGCAAGAGTTGGCGAGCAGGGCTGGCAAGAGTTGGCGAGCAGGGCTGGCAAGAGTTGGCGAGCAGGGCTGGCAAGAGTTGGCGAGCAGGGCTGGCAAGAGTTGGCGAGCAGGGCTGGCAAGAGTTGGCGAGCAGGGCTGGCAAGAGTTGGCGAGCAGGGCTGGCAAGAGTTGGCGAGCAGGGCTGGCAAGAGTTGGCGAGCAGGGCTGGCAAGAGTTGGCGAGCAGGGCAAGAGTTGGCAAGAGTTGGCGAGCAGGGCTGGCAAGAGTTGGCGAGCAGGGGGCTGGCGGCAAGAGTTGGCGAGCAGGGCTGGCAAGAGTTGGCGAGCAGGGCTGGCAAGAGTTGGCGAGCAGGGCTGGCAAGAGTTGGCGAGCAGGGCTGGCAAGAGTTGGCGAGCAGGGCTGGCAAGAGTTGGCGAGCAGGGCTGGCAAGAGTTGGCGAGCAGGGCTGGCAAGAGTTGGCGAGCAGGGCTGGCAAGAGTTGGCGAGCAGGGCTGGCAAGAGTTGGCGAGCAGGGCTGGCAAGAGTTGGCGAGCAGGGCTGGCAAGAGTTGGCGAGCAGGGCTGGCAAGAGTTGGCGAGCAGGGCTGGCAAGAGTTGGCGAGCAGGGCTGGCAAGAGTTGGCGAGCAGGGCTGGCAAGAGTTGGCGAGCAGGGCTGGCAAGAGTTGGCGAGCAGGGCTGGCAAGAGTTGGCGAGCAGGGCTGGCAAGAGTTGGCGAGCAGGGCTGGCAAGAGTTGGCGAGCAGGGCTGGCAAGAGTTGGCGAGCAGGGCTGGCAAGAGTTGGCGAGCAGGGCTGGCAAGAGTTGGCGAGCAGGGCTGGCAAGAGTTGGCGAGCAGGGCTGGCAAGAGTTGGCGAGCAGGGCTGGCAAGAGTTGGCGAGCAGGGCTGGCAAGAGTTGGCGAGCAGGGCTGGCAAGAGTTGGCGAGCAGGGCTGGCAAGAGTTGGCGAGCAGGGCTGGCAAGAGTTGGCGAGCAGGGCTGGCAAGAGTTGGCGAGCAGGGCTGGCAAGAGTTGGCGAGCAGGGCTGGCAAGAGTTGGCGAGCAGGGCTGGCAAGAGTTGGCGAGCAGGGCTGGCAAGAGTTGGCGAGCAGGGCTGGCAAGAGTTGGCGAGCAGGGCTGGCAAGAGTTGGCGAGCAGGGCTGGCAAGAGTTGGCGAGCAGGGCTGGCAAGAGTTGGCGAGCAGGGCTGGCAAGAGTTGGCGAGCAGGGCTGGCAAGAGTTGGCGAGCAGGGCTGGCAAGAGTTGGCGAGCAGGGCTGGCAAGAGTTGGCGAGCAGGGCTGGCAAGAGTTGGCGAGCAGGGCTGGCAAGAGTTGGCGAGCAGGGCTGGCAAGAGTTGGCGAGCAGGGCTGGCAAGAGTTGGCGAGCAGGGCTGGCAAGAGTTGGCGAGCAGGGCTGGCAAGAGTTGGCGAGCAGGGCTTGGCGAGCAGGGCTGGCAAGAGTTGGCGAGCAGGGCTGGCGAGCAGGGCTGGCAAGAGTTGGCGAGCAGGGCTGGCAAGAGTTGGCGAGCAGGGCTGGCAAGAGTTGGCGAGCAGGGCTGGCAAGAGTTGGCGAGCAGGGCTGGCAAGAGTTGGCGAGCAGGGCTGGCAAGAGTTGGCGAGCAGGGCTGGCAAGAGTTGGCGAGCAGGGCTGGCAAGAGTTGGCGAGCAGGGCTGGCAAGAGTTGGCGAGCAGGGCTGGCAAGAGTTGGCGAGCAGGGCTGGCAAGAGTTGGCGAGCAGGGCTGGCAAGAGTTGGCGAGCAGGGCTGGCAAGAGTTGGCGAGCAGGGCTGGCAAGAGTTGGCGAGCAGGGCTGGCAAGAGTTGGCGAGCAGGGCTGGCAAGAGTTGGCGAGCAGGGCTGGCGAGTTGGCAGGGCTGGCAAGAGTTGGCGAGCAGGGCTGGCAAGAGTTGGCGAGCAGGGCTGGCAAGAGTTGGCGAGCAGGGCTGGCAAGAGTTGGCGAGCAGGGCTGGCAAGAGTTGGCGAGCAGGGCTGGCAAGAGTTGGCGAGCAGGGCTGGCAAGAGTTGGCGAGCAGGGCTGGCAAGAGTTGGCGAGCAGGGCTGGCAAGAGTTGGCGAGCAGGGCTGGCAAGAGTTGGCGAGCAGGGCTGGCAAGAGTTGGCGAGCAGGGCTGGCAAGAGTTGGCGAGCAGGGCTGGCAAGAGTTGGCGAGCAGGGCTGGCAAGAGTTGGCGAGCAGGGCTGGCAAGAGTTGGCGAGCAGGGCTGGCAAGAGTTGGCGAGCAGGGCTGGCAAGAGTTGGCGAGCAGGGCTGGCAAGAGTTGGCGAGCAGGGCTGGCAAGAGTTGGCGAGCAGGGCTGGCAAGAGTTGGCGAGCAGGGCTGGCAAGAGTTGGCGAGCAGGGCTGGCAAGAGTTGGCGAGCAGGGCTGGCAAGAGTTGGCGAGCAGGGCTGGCAAGAGTTGGCGAGCAGGGCTGGCAAGAGTTGGCGAGCAGGGCTGGCAAGAGTTGGCGAGCAGGGCTGGCAAGAGTTGGCGAGCAGGGCTGGCAAGAGTTGGCGAGCAGGGCTGGCAAGAGTTGGCGAGCAGGGCTGGCAAGAGTTGGCGAGCAGGGCTGGCAAGAGTTGGCGAGCAGGGCTGGCAAGAGTTGGCGAGCAGGGCTGGCAAGAGTTGGCGAGCAGGGCTGGCAAGAGTTGGCGAGCAGGGCTGGCAAGAGTTGGCGAGCAGGGCTGGCAAGAGTTGGCGAGCAGGGCTGGCAAGAGTTGGCGAGCAGGGCTGGCAAGAGTTGGCGAGCAGGGCTGGCAAGAGTTGGCGAGCAGGGCTGGCAAGAGTTGGCGAGCAGGGCTGGCAAGAGTTGGCGAGCAGGGCTGGCAAGAGTTGGCGAGCAGGGCTGGCAAGAGTTGGCGAGCAGGGCTGGCAAGAGTTGGCGAGCAGGGCTGGCAAGAGTTGGCGAGCAGGGCTGGCAAGAGTTGGCGAGCAGGGCTGGCAAGAGTTGGCGAGCAGGGCTGGCAAGAGTTGGCGAGCAGGGCTGGCAAGAGTTGGCGAGCAGGGCTGGCAAGAGTTGGCGAGCAGGGCTGGCAAGAGTTGGCGAGCAGGGCTGGCAAGAGTTGGCGAGCAGGGCTGGCAAGAGTTGGCGAGCAGGGCTGGCAAGAGTTGGCGAGCAGGGCTGGCAAGAGTTGGCGAGCAGGGCTGGCAAGAGTTGGCGAGCAGGGCTGGCAAGAGTTGGCGAGCAGGGCTGGCAAGAGTTGGCGAGCAGGGCTGGCAAGAGTTGGCGAGCAGGGCTGGCAAGAGTTGGCGAGCAGGGCTGGCAAGAGTTGGCGAGCAGGGCTGGCAAGAGTTGGCGAGCAGGGCTGGCAAGAGTTGGGGCAGGGCTGGCAAGAGTTGGCGAGCAGGGCTGGCTGGCGAGCAGGGCTGGCAAGAGTTGGCGAGCAGGGCTGGCAAGAGTTGGCGAGCAGGGCTGGCAAGAGTTGGCGAGCAGGGCTGGCAAGAGTTGGCGAGCAGGGCTGGCAAGAGTTGGCGAGCAGGGCTGGCAAGAGTTGGCGAGCAGGGCTGGCAAGAGTTGGCGAGCAGGGCTGGCAAGAGTTGGCGAGCAGGGCTGGCAAGAGTTGGCGAGCAGGGCTGGCAAGAGTTGGCGAGCAGGGCTGGCAAGAGTTGGCGAGCAGGGCTGGCAAGAGTTGGCGAGCAGGGCTGGCAAGAGTTGGCGAGCAGGGCTGGCAAGAGTTGGCGAGCAGGGCTGGCAAGAGTTGGCGAGCAGGGCTGGCAAGAGTTGGCGAGCAGGGCTGGCAAGAGTTGGCGAGCAGGGCTGGCAAGAGTTGGCGAGCAGGGCTGGCAAGAGTTGGCGAGCAGGGCTGGCAAGAGTTGGCGAGCAGGGCTGGCAAGAGTTGGCGAGCAGGGCTGGCAAGAGTTGGCGAGCAGGGCTGGCAAGAGTTGGCGAGCAGGGCTGGCAAGAGTTGGCGAGCAGGGCTGGCAAGAGTTGGCGAGCAGGGCTGGCAAGAGTTGGCGAGCAGGGCTGGCAAGAGTTGGCGAGCAGGGCTGGCAAGAGTTGGCGAGCAGGGCTGGCAAGAGTTGGCGAGCAGGGCTGGCAAGAGTTGGCGAGCAGGGCTGGCAAGAGTTGGCGAGCAGGGCTGGCAAGAGTTGGCGAGCAGGGCTGGCAAGAGTTGGCGAGCAGGGCTGGCAAGAGTTGGCGAGCAGGGCTGGCAAGAGTTGGCGAGCAGGGCTGGCAAGAGTTGGCGAGCAGGGCTGGCAAGAGTTGGCGAGCAGGGCTGGCAAGAGTTGGCGAGCAGGGCTGGCAAGAGTTGGCGAGCAGGGCTGGCAAGAGTTGGCGAGCAGGGCTGGCAAGAGTTGGCGAGCAGGGCTGGCAAGAGTTGGCGAGCAGGGCTGGCAAGAGTTGGCGAGCAGGGCTGGCAAGAGTTGGCGAGCAGGGCTGGCAAGAGTTGGCGAGCAGGGCTGGCAAGAGTTGGCGAGCAGGGCTGGCAAGAGTTGGCGAGCAGGGCTGGCAAGAGTTGGCGAGCAGGGCTGGCAAGAGTTGGCGAGCAGGGCTGGCAAGAGTTGGCGAGCAGGGCTGGCAAGAGTTGGCGAGCAGGGCTGGCAAGAGTTGGCGAGCAGGGCTGGCAAGAGTTGGCGAGCAGGGCTGGCAAGAGTTGGCGAGCAGGGCTGGCAAGAGTTGGCGAGCAGGGCTGGCAAGAGTTGGCGAGCAGGGCTGGCAAGAGTTGGCGAGCAGGGCTGGCAAGAGTTGGCGAGCAGGGCTGGCAAGAGTTGGCGAGCAGGGCTGGCAAGAGTTGGCGAGCAGGGCTGGCAAGAGTTGGCGAGCAGGGCTGGCAAGAGTTGGCGAGCAGGGCTGGCAAGAGTTGGCGAGCAGGGCTGGCAAGAGTTGGCGAGCAGGGCTGGCAAGAGTTGGCGAGCAGGGCTGGCAAGAGTTGGCGAGCAGGGCTGGCAAGAGTTGGCGAGCAGGGCTGGCAAGAGTTGGCGAGCAGGGCTGGCAAGAGTTGGCGAGCAGGGCTGGCAAGAGTTGGCGAGCAGGGCTGGCAAGAGTTGGCGAGCAGGGCTGGCAAGAGTTGGCGAGCAGGGCTGGCAAGAGTTGGCGAGCAGGGCTGGCAAGAGTTGGCGAGCAGGGCTGGCAAGAGTTGGCGAGCAGGGCTGGCAAGAGTTGGCGAGCAGGGCTGGCAAGAGTTGGCGAGCAGGGCTGGCAAGAGTTGGCGAGCAGGGCTGGCAAGAGTTGGCGAGCAGGGCTGGCAAGAGTTGGCGAGCAGGGCTGGCAAGAGTTGGCGAGCAGGGCTGGCAAGAGTTGGCGAGCAGGGCTGGCAAGAGTTGGCGAGCAGGGCTGGCAAGAGTTGGCGAGCAGGGCTGGCAAGAGTTGGCGAGCAGGGCTGGCAAGAGTTGGCGAGCAGGGCTGGCAAGAGTTGGCGAGCAGGGCTGGCAAGAGTTGGCGAGCAGGGCTGGCAAGAGTTGGCGAGCAGGGCTGGCAAGAGTTGGCGAGCAGGGCTGGCAAGAGTTGGCGAGCAGGGCTGGCAAGAGTTGGCGAGCAGGGCTGGCAAGAGTTGGCGAGCAGGGCTGGCAAGAGTTGGCGAGCAGGGCTGGCAAGAGTTGGCGAGCAGGGCTGGCAAGAGTTGGCGAGCAGGGCTGGCAAGAGTTGGCGAGCAGGGCTGGCAAGAGTTGGCGAGCAGGGCTGGCAAGAGTTGGCGAGCAGGGCTGGCAAGAGTTGGCGAGCAGGGCTGGCAAGAGTTGGCGAGCAGGGCTGGCAAGAGTTGGCGAGCAGGGCTGGCAAGAGTTGGCGAGCAGGGCTGGCAAGAGTTGGCGAGCAGGGCTGGCAAGAGTTGGCGAGCAGGGCTGGCAAGAGTTGGCGAGCAGGGCTGGCAAGAGTTGGCGAGCAGGGCTGGCAAGAGTTGGCGAGCAGGGCTGGCAAGAGTTGGCGAGCAGGGCTGGCAAGAGTTGGCGAGCAGGGCTGGCAAGAGTTGGCGAGCAGGGCTGGCAAGAGTTGGCGAGCAGGGCTGGCAAGAGTTGGCGAGCAGGGCTGGCAAGAGTTGGCGAGCAGGGCTGGCAAGAGTTGGCGAGCAGGGCTGGCAAGAGTTGGCGAGCAGGGCTGGCAAGAGTTGGCGAGCAGGGCTGGCAAGAGTTGGCGAGCAGGGCTGGCAAGAGTTGGCGAGCAGGGCTGGCAAGAGTTGGCGAGCAGGGCTGGCAAGAGTTGGCGAGCAGGGCTGGCAAGAGTTGGCGAGCAGGGCTGGCAAGAGTTGGCGAGCAGGGCTGGCAAGAGTTGGCGAGCAGGGCTGGCAAGAGTTGGCGAGCAGGGCTGGCAAGAGTTGGCGAGCAGGGCTGGCAAGAGTTGGCGAGCAGGGCTGGCAAGAGTTGGCGAGCAGGGCTGGCAAGAGTTGGCGAGCAGGGCTGGCAAGAGTTGGCGAGCAGGGCTGGCAAGAGTTGGCGAGCAGGGCTGGCAAGAGTTGGCGAGCAGGGCTGGCAAGAGTTGGCGAGCAGGGCTGGCAAGAGTTGGCGAGCAGGGCTGGCAAGAGTTGGCGAGCAGGGCTGGCAAGAGTTGGCGAGCAGGGCTGGCAAGAGTTGGCGAGCAGGGCTGGCAAGAGTTGGCGAGCAGGGCTGGCAAGAGTTGGCGAGCAGGGCTGGCAAGAGTTGGCGAGCAGGGCTGGCAAGAGTTGGCGAGCAGGGCTGGCAAGAGTTGGCGAGCAGGGCTGGCAAGAGTTGGCGAGCAGGGCTGGCAAGAGTTGGCGAGCAGGGCTGGCAAGAGTTGGCGAGCAGGGCTGGCAAGAGTTGGCGAGCAGGGCTGGCAAGAGTTGGCGAGCAGGGCTGGCAAGAGTGGCGAGCAGGGCTGGCGAGCAGGGCTGGCAAGAGTTGGCGAGCAGGGCTGGCAAGAGTTGGCGAGCAGGGCTGGCAAGAGTTGGCGAGCAGGGCTGGCAAGAGTTGGCGAGCAGGGCTGGCAAGAGTTGGCGAGCAGGGCTGGCAAGAGTTGGCGAGCAGGGCTGGCAAGAGTTGGCGAGCAGGGCTGGCAAGAGTTGGCGAGCAGGGCTGGCAAGAGTTGGCGAGCAGGGCTGGCAAGAGTTGGCGAGCAGGGCTGGCAAGAGTTGGCGAGCAGGGCTGGCAAGAGTTGGCGAGCAGGGCTGGCAAGAGTTGGCGAGCAGGGCTGGCAAGAGTTGGCGAGCAGGGCTGGCAAGAGTTGGCGAGCAGGGCTGGCAAGAGTTGGCGAGCAGGGCTGGCAAGAGTTGGCGAGCAGGGCTGGCAAGAGTTGGCGAGCAGGGCTGGCAAGAGTTGGCGAGCAGGGCTGGCAAGAGTTGGCGAGCAGGGCTGGCAAGAGTTGGCGAGCAGGGCTGGCAAGAGTTGGCGAGCAGGGCTGGCAAGAGTTGGCGAGCAGGGCTGGCAAGAGTTGGCGAGCAGGGCTGGCAAGAGTTGGCGAGCAGGGCTGGCAAGAGTTGGCGAGCAGGGCTGGCAAGAGTTGGCGAGCAGGGCTGGCAAGAGTTGGCGAGCAGGGCTGGCAAGAGTTGGCGAGCAGGGCTGGCAAGAGTTGGCGAGCAGGGCTGGCAAGAGTTGGCGAGCAGGGCTGGCAAGAGTTGGCGAGCAGGGCTGGCAAGAGTTGGCGAGCAGGGCTGGCAAGAGTTGGCGAGCAGGGCTGGCAAGAGTTGGCGAGCAGGGCTGGCAAGAGTTGGCGAGCAGGGCTGGCAAGAGTTGGCGAGCAGGGCTGGCAAGAGTTGGCGAGCAGGGCTGGCAAGAGTTGGCGAGCAGGGCTGGCAAGAGTTGGCGAGCAGGGCTGGCAAGAGTTGGCGAGCAGGGCTGGCAAGAGTTGGCGAGCAGGGCTGGCAAGAGTTGGCGAGCAGGGCTGGCAAGAGTTGGCGAGCAGGGCTGGCAAGAGTTGGCGAGCAGGGCTGGCAAGAGTTGGCGAGCAGGGCTGGCAAGAGTTGGCGAGCAGGGCTGGCAAGAGTTGGCGAGCAGGGCTGGCAAGAGTTGGCGAGCAGGGCTGGCAAGAGTTGGCGAGCAGGGCTGGCAAGAGTTGGCGAGCAGGGCTGGCAAGAGTTGGCGAGCAGGGCTGGCAAGAGTTGGCGAGCAGGGCTGGCAAGAGTTGGCGAGCAGGGCTGGCAAGAGTTGGCGAGCAGGGCTGGCAAGAGTTGGCGAGCAGGGCTGGCAAGAGTTGGCGAGCAGGGCTGGCAAGAGTTGGCGAGCAGGGCTGGCAAGAGTTGGCGAGCAGGGCTGGCAAGAGTTGGCGAGCAGGGCTGGCAAGAGTTGGCGAGCAGGGCTGGCAAGAGTTGGCAAGAGCAGGGCTGGCAAGAGTTGGCGAGCAGGGCTGGCAAGAGTTGGCGAGCAGGGCTGGCAAGAGTTGGCGAGCAGGGCTGGCAAGAGTTGGCGAGCAGGGCTGGCAAGAGTTGGCGAGCAGGGCTGGCAAGAGTTGGCGAGCAGGGCTGGCAAGAGTTGGCGAGCAGGGCTGGCAAGAGTTGGCGAGCAGGGCTGGCAAGAGTTGGCGAGCAGGGCTGGCAAGAGTTGGCGAGCAGGGCTGGCAAGAGTTGGCGAGCAGGGCTGGCAAGAGTTGGCGAGCAGGGCTGGCAAGAGTTGGCGAGCAGGGCTGGCAAGAGTTGGCGAGCAGGGCTGGCAAGAGTTGGCGAGCAGGGCTGGCAAGAGTTGGCGAGCAGGGCTGGCAAGAGTTGGCGAGCAGGGCTGGCAAGAGTTGGCGAGCAGGGCTGGCAAGAGTTGGCGAGCAGGGCTGGCAAGAGTTGGCGAGCAGGGCTGGCAAGAGTTGGCGAGCAGGGCTGGCAAGAGTTGGCGAGCAGGGCTGGCAAGAGTTGGCGCAGCAGGGCTGGCAAGAGTTGGCGAGCAGGGCTGGCAAGAGTTGGCGAGCAGGGCTGGCAAGAGTTGGCGAGCAGGGCTGGCAAGAGTTGGCGAGCAGGGCTGGCAAGAGTTGGCGAGCAGGGCTGGCAAGAGTTGGCGAGCAGGGCTGGCAAGAGTTGGCGAGCAGGGCTGGCAAGAGTTGGCGAGCAGGGCTGGCAAGAGTTGGCGAGCAGGGCTGGCAAGAGTTGGCGAGCAGGGCTGGCAAGAGTTGGCGAGCAGGGCTGGCAAGAGTTGGCGAGCAGGGCTGGCAAGAGTTGGCGAGCAGGGCTGGCAAGAGTTGGCGAGCAGGGCTGGCAAGAGTTGGCGAGCAGGGCTGGCAAGAGTTGGCGAGCAGGGCTGGCAAGAGTTGGCGAGCAGGGCTGGCAAGAGTTGGCGAGCAGGGCTGGCAAGAGTTGGCGAGCAGGGCTGGCAAGAGTTGGCGAGCAGGGCTGGCAAGAGTTGGCGAGCAGGGCTGGCAAGAGTTGGCGAGCAGGGCTGGCAAGAGTTGGCGAGCAGGGCTGGCAAGAGTTGGCGAGCAGGGCTGGCAAGAGTTGGCGAGCAGGGCTGGCAAGAGTTGGCGAGCAGGGCTGGCAAGAGTTGGCGAGCAGGGCTGGCAAGAGTTGGCGAGCAGGGCTGGCAAGAGTTGGCGAGCAGGGCTGGCAAGAGTTGGCGAGCAGGGCTGGCAAGAGTTGGCGAGCAGGGCTGGCAAGAGTTGGCGAGCAGGGCTGGCAAGAGTTGGCGAGCAGGGCTGGCAAGAGTTGGCGAGCAGGGCTGGCAAGAGTTGGCGAGCAGGGCTGGCAAGAGTTGGCGAGCAGGGCTGGCAAGAGTTGGCGAGCAGGGCTGGCAAGAGTTGGCGAGCAGGGCTGGCAAGAGTTGGCGAGCAGGGCTGGCAAGAGTTGGCGAGCAGGGCTGGCAAGAGTTGGCGAGCAGGGCTGGCAAGAGTTGGCGAGCAGGGCTGGCAAGAGTTGGCGAGCAGGGCTGGCAAGAGTTGGCGAGCAGGGCTGGCAAGAGTTGGCGAGCAGGGCTGGCAAGAGTTGGCGAGCAGGGCTGGCAAGAGTTGGCGAGCAGGGCTGGCAAGAGTTGGCGAGCAGGGCTGGCAAGAGTTGGCGAGCAGGGCTGGCAAGAGTTGGCGAGCAGGGCTGGCAAGAGTTGGCGAGCAGGGCTGGCAAGAGTTGGCGAGCAGGGCTGGCAAGAGTTGGCGAGCAGGGCTGGCAAGAGTTGGCGAGCAGGGCTGGCAAGAGTTGGCGAGCAGGGCTGGCAAGAGTTGGCGAGCAGGGCTGGCAAGAGTTGGCGAGCAGGGCTGGCAAGAGTTGGCGAGCAGGGCTGGCAAGAGTTGGCGAGCAGGGCTGGCAAGAGTTGGCGAGCAGGGCTGGCAAGAGTTGGCGAGCAGGGCTGGCAAGAGTTGGCGAGCAGGGCTGGCAAGAGTTGGCGAGCAGGGCTGGCAAGAGTTGGCGAGCAGGGCTGGCAAGAGTTGGCGAGCAGGGCTGGCAAGAGTTGGCGAGCAGGGCTGGCAAGAGTTGGCGAGCAGGGCTGGCAAGAGTTGGCGAGCAGGGCTGGCAAGAGTTGGCGAGCAGGGCTGGCAAGAGTTGGCGAGCAGGGCTGGCAAGCGTTGGCGAGCAGGGCTGGCAAGCGTTGGCGAGCAGGGCTGGCAAGAGTTGGCGAGCAGGGCTGGCAAGAGTTGGCGAGCAGGGCTGGCAAGAGTTGGCGAGCAGGGCTGGCAAGAGTTGGCGAGCAGGGCTGGCAAGAGTTGGCGAGCAGGGCTGGCAAGAGTTGGCGAGCAGGGCTGCAAGAGTTGGCGAGCAGGGCTGGCAAGAGTTGGCGAGCAGGGCTGGCAAGAGTTGGCGAGCAGGGCTGGCAAGAGTTGGCGAGCAGGGCTGGCAAGAGTTGGCGAGCAGGGCTGGCAAGAGTTGGCGAGCAGGGCTGGCAAGAGTTGGCGAGCAGGGCTGGCAAGAGTTGGCGAGCAGGGCTGGCAAGAGTTGGCGAGCAGGGCTGGCAAGAGTTGGCGAGCAGGGCTGGCAAGAGTTGGCGAGCAGGGCTGGCAAGAGTTGGCGAGCAGGGCTGGCAAGAGTTGGCGAGCAGGGCTGGCAAGAGTTGGCGAGCAGGGCTGGCAAGAGTTGGCGAGCAGGGCTGCAAGAGTTGGCGAGCAGGGCTGGCAAGAGTTGGCGAGCAGGGCTGGCAAGAGTTGGCGAGCAGGGCTGGCAAGAGTTGGCGAGCAGGGCTGGCAAGAGTTGGCGAGCAGGGCTGGCAAGAGTTGGCGAGCAGGGCTGGCAAGAGTTGGCGAGCAGGGCTGGCAAGAGTTGGCGAGCAGGGCTGGCAAGAGTTGGCGAGCAGGGCTGGCAAGAGTTGGCGAGCAGGGCTGGCAAGAGTTGGCGAGCAGGGCTGGCAAGAGTTGGCGAGCAGGGCTGGCAAGAGTTGGCGAGCAGGGCTGGCAAGAGTTGGCGAGCAGGGCTGGCAAGAGTTGGCGAGCAGGGCTGGCAAGAGTTGGCGAGCAGGGCTGGCAAGAGTTGGCGAGCAGGGCTGGCAAGAGTTGGCGAGCAGGGCTGGCAAGAGTTGGCGAGCAGGGCTGGCAAGAGTTGGCGAGCAGGGCTTGGCGAGCAGGGCTGGCAAGAGTTGGCGAGCAGGGCTGGCAAGAGTTGGCGAGCAGGGCTGGCAAGAGTTGGCGAGCAGGGCTGGCAAGAGTTGGCGAGCAGGGCTGGCAAGAGTTGGCGAGCAGGGCTGGCAAGAGTTGGTAAGCAGGGCTGGCAAGAGTCAGTAAGCAGGGCTAGCAGAAGTTCGTAAGAAGGGTTAGCAAGAGTTAGTAAGCAGGGCTAACCACTTTAACTAAACAACTAGCTTTAAGTTCATCTAATATTCCCATCGCACTGGGATCTTTGTAAAATATGGCTGGGAAAAATCATCAGGGATGAACTCGCGCCCCCAGAACTCTGATCACTCGCCTCTCGCATCCCTGCCCCCAAACAAATCCCACAGTCTTCCAGAAGGACCCCCCATCCCCATTTACACATGCATAAGTTGACTTTTTTTTTCGCAAAACTGTATTTATCAGATAGAAAGAGTTTCGCAATGGCATTATATTTATCTCCTAACTCGGGATATATAATAATATTCCGAGTTAGGAGTGAGGAACTAATACAGAGATTCAGGACAGCCATTGAATTAGTTAGGAGCAAGGGAGGAATCCCGATCATATGTGGCATTCTTCCAAGAAAGGGAGTGGGAAATGAATGGATGTCGAGGGCATTTTGTGTCAATTGCCGGCTGGAAAGATATTGCAAATCAAATGCAATATCTTTCATAGACAACTGGGAACACTTCTATGGAAGAAATGAAATGTATGCTCGTGATGGGGGGCATCTATCGAGTGCTGGGATTGTTGCTGTTGCGAACTCGTTGGAACCAGTGGTTAGAGGTGTTTGTTTGGGTTTAAACTGTTAGTAGATAGTGGTATGGGAATTGATTTGGAGGAAGGAGGTAATAAAAGTATGTGTTCGTGGGAGAAAAGAATTGGCAAAATGATCAGGGAAAGAAAAGGGCCTCATAATAACAATTCACTTAGGGTATATTACACTAACAGTAGAAGTCTAAGAAATAAAATTAACGAATTAAATGCTCTTGTCTGCACAGAAAAAAAATAGATATTATTGCTCTTACCGAAACGTGGATGAATGTAGAAAATAGAGAACTATTAGCTGAATATCAAATAAATGGATTTAAACTATTTCACACAGATAGATATATTAGACAAGGAGGGGGAGTAGCCATATATGATAGGGACAATTTGAAATGTAGTCTCAGAGAGGGAATCAAAACTGAGCCACACACAGAAACTATTTGGATAGAATTAAACGAAAAAGCAAATAATATTATAATAGGAGTTATATATAGGCCACCAAATTTAGACAGAATGGAAGCAAAGCATCTATGGGATGAAATATCTAGAGCATCTAGACCTAACAGTATTTATGTCATGGGTGACTTTAATTTTAGTGGAATAAACTGGGTGAACAAAACGGAATAGTGAAGCAGAAGATTTTCTAGAATTAATTGACGATTGCTTTCTTACGCAACACATTAAGGAACCAACACGAGATTTAGCATAGAATGGAATAGACCTGTAGGAGAAAATTCTGTTAAAGTGCCAGATTTTCGAAAAGCTGATTTTAATAGCCTAAGAAATTTTTTGGGTAAAATAGATTGGAAAGTCTTGGGTATGGGGTGTGGGCCGGTCTTGGAGCAAGACATGAACCCAGCGATAAGTGACGTAAAAGGGGATTTCGATGTGGATTTAATATATAACTTATTTAAGAATATTCTAAACAAAGCATAGGAACGTAGTATACCATACAAATTGAATAGATCGAATACTAATGACCCAAAGTGGATAACAAATAATTTAAAGAACCTTATAGGTAAAAGAGAGCTTGGTACAAAAGGATTAAAAATGGGGAAGTCAGTTTAGAACAGGAATTCATACAACTGGTTAGAAATGTTAAAAAAGAGATTAGGAAAGCAAAAAGAAACTATGAAGTTCGCATAGCAGAGCAAGCAAAGTCAAATCCTAAAGGGTTTTTTCAGTTATATCGAACTAAGACTAGGGAAAGGATAGGTCCATTAAAATCTGAGACAGGTCAAATAACGGATAATGACAAGGAGATGAGTAGTATTTTTGACAAATATTTTATATCTGTATATACTAAAGAACTTAACAATATGCCTTCAGCCGAAGAAGTCTATGTGGGTGGGGATGAGAACAGGTTGACTAATTTAGTAGTTACCAGGGAGGATGTAATTAAACAATTAGAAAAACTAAAACCAAACAAATCCCCAGGGCCGGATGAAGTGTTTGCCAGGGTGCTTAAAGAATGCAAAGAGGAGCTTTCCGAGCCACTGTCTACCATATTTAATAAATCAATAGAGTCAGGCAGAGTGCCAGTCATGGAAGGTAGCTAATGTGGTACCAATTTTTAAGAAAGGAGATAGATCACTTGCGTCAAACTATCGGCCAATTAGCCTAACGTCTATTGTGGGAAAGTTACTTGAAACAATAATTGCAAATACCATTCGTCTCCATCTTGAAAAACATAAATTAATAAATGAGTCACAACATGGTTTTACAAATGGCCGTTCATGTTTAACAAATTTGCTAACTTTTTATTCCAGCATAGTTGAGGCAGTTGATAGTGGTAAGGATTGTGATGTTGTGTACCTTGACTTTAGCAAAGCTTTTGATACAGTGCCACATGAAAGACTAATTAAAAAAATCGAAGCTCATGGTATTGGGGGTGCTATATTAAGTTGGATTAGGGCATGGCTATTCCAAAGGAAACAGAGTATAAATGGGGTTAAGTCAGAGTGGGATAATGTTGTTAGTGGAGTACCTCAGGGCTCTGTCCTGGGACCTCTGTTGTTTAAAATATATATAAATGATTTAGATTCAGGTTTGAGTAGCAACTTTTGCAAATTTGCCGATGATACGAAAATCGGTAGGGAAATTAATTTGGAGGAGGACTCGCTATCACTTCAAGTTGATCTAAATAGGGTTTTGAAATGGTCAAAGGATTGGCAAATGCAGTTTAATGCTGATAAATGTAAAGTTCTGAGGCTAGGTAATGATGATAGAGTTACAAGATACGAGCTAGATGGTGTTGAGATTGCGAAGTCGGATTGCGAAAGGGATCTGGGAGTTATGATTAGTAAGAATTTAAAACAAAAGGATCAATACATGAATGTTCGTAATAAGGCGAATAGGACACTGGGATTTATTAATCGAAGCGTTAGTAACAAGACAGCTGGTGTGGTTCTTAAGCTATATCTTGCTCTGGTTAGGCCCCATTTAGATTATGCAATTCAGTTTTGGTCGCCATATTATAGAATGGATATAAATTCACTTGAACGTGTCCAACGTAGGATGACTAAGTTAATTCCCCAAATTAGAAATCTTTCATATAAAGAAAGATTAACAAAGCTTAAGTTGCATTCACTGGAAAGGCGAAGAGTTAGGGGTGACATGATAGAGGTTTACAAGTGGATGAATGGACATAACAGGGGGGGGGGATATAAATAGGGTATTAAAAATATCAAAACAAGACAGAACACGAAACAATGGGTATAAATTGGATAAGTTTATATTTAGGAAAGACTTGGGTAAATACTGGATCAGTAATAGGGTTGTTGATTTGTGGGACCAATTGCTGTGTAACGTGGTGGATGTGGGGTCCCTCGATTGTTTCAAGCGCGGGTTGGACAAGTATATGAGTGGGATTGGGGGGTTATAGATAGGAGCTGCCTCGTATGGGCCAATAGGCCTTCTGCAGTTACCTTTGTTCTTATGTTCTTATGATTAACAAAGCTTAAATTGCATTCACTGGAAAGGCAAAGAGTTAGGGGTGACATGATAGAGGTTTACAACTGGATTAATTTAATGGACACAAAAAAGGGGATATTAATAGGATATTAAAAGTATCAACACAAAACAGAACACGAAGCAATGGGTATAAATTGGATAAATTTAGATTTAAGAAAGACTTGGGTGGATACTGGTTCGGTAGCGGGGTTGTCGATTTGTGGAGCCAATTGCCGTGTAACGTGGTGGAGGTGGGGTCCCTCGATTGTTTCGGGCATGGGTTGGACATGTATATGGGAGGGATTGGGTGGTTATAGATAGGAGCTGCCTCGTATGGGCCAATAGGCCTTCTGCAGTTGCTTTTGTTCTTATGTTCTTACTTGATAAATAATTTGTATGAAAATGAAGTGCCTTTATGTATTATGATAGTTTCATAATAAATATTGCATAAATATTTAGGAAATTTCATAAAAAAAAATTATTTTAATGAGCCAGGTTTGGATGGCTTTGGCAATGAAATTACAACTAACTTTTTAATTAATATATATTAACATAGACAAGGATTTACTTCTAAATATATATTATTTTATAAGACTTTCAATTGCTATGAATTTATTAAGATTTTCAATACTTAGAGCACCAATTGTTAAAGTTTTTTTTTCATCACAAAGAGAGAAAAGCTGTCTCACCTTTCTCCCACATGTTTCCTCATTCAGATGGGATGTTGAGCAACCTTCATGCAGGCCCTCGTTCAGTTCCCCACGTCCGAGCTATTGGACATAGCAAATTTCTCTGAATAATGCAGTATCTTAGTTGCTCCTCTAATTATAAAGATTTTATTCTTTTTGACCTTTGAGTACTAGTTCTCAAAAGTTTCTTTACCTCAGAAAGAGAAAGAGAGAGATTCTATTTATGTCCATATTCGCGCGGGATGTTGAGCAACCTTCATGCAGACCTCTTGTTCAGTTCCCAACGTCCAAGCTATTAGACATAGCAAATTTCACTAAATGAGGCAGTGTCCCCCCCCCCCCACCCAAAAAACCAACTATTTTGGGCAGTAACTAAACAATTGCAATCAATCCAGCCAGCAAGTCGCCAGTGACTGTGGGAAGAATGTTATGTTCTTATGAGCATTATGACCTCTTTGAGTATGTGTTCCCCCCCCCCCCACAAAAAAAATACTGTTCAAGAAAATACGAGCTTATTTATACCAATTTATGGATATAAAAAAGAAAAAAAACCTCAACATTTGTACAAGTTTTATTTACATAAATAAGTCTCTATGCCTTTTTGTCATCTTAGGAAATAATCGGTTGAAGGACATGCGAAATGGCGTATCTGAAAATAGGGCACCTTCTCACAGATACGAGACAAATACCGCACATTACCATATGTCTGCAGGGCAGCAGTATGACACTCAATATATTAAAGCACACCTTACACAAAATATCATCGACTCAAGACATTGGCGTAGATGTGTTCATCAAGGTCGGAGCCGAGCCGGTCGGCCGAGCGGACAGCACGCTGGACTTGTGATCCTGTGGTCCTGGGTTCGATCCCAGGCGCCGGCGAGAAACAATGGGCAGAGTTTCTTTCACCCTATGCCCCTGTTACCTAGCAGTAAAATAGGTACCTGGGTGTTAGTCAGCTGTCACGGGCTGCTTCCTGGGGGTGGAGGCCTGGTAGAAGACCGGGCCGCGGGGAGACTAAAAAAAAAAAAAAGCCCCGAAATCATCTCAAGATAACCTCAAGATAACCGGAAGGTTTCAATATGGGCTGCCGCATCAAAGTCTGTGGCCTCTTCGTCAGTTTCGATAGCAGGCCCACAAGCGTCCACATCCATTGCATTAGTGACAATAGTCGTCCAGTATACTTCTTAGAGTATAAAAATAGTTAAAGGGAATCTTTCAACACTGTTCTTAACTAAAGTTTTGTGTCGTTAAGTAAGAAAAAATAGTCAAGGACACTCTTCGAGACATCAAAGACACTCTTTGGGACGCCAAAGTTACTCTTTGATACATCAAAAGACATTAATAATGCACTCAAAGGCACCAATGACACTCAAAGACATCAATCACACAATCAAGGACACACTCATAAGACACACTCAAAGATGTCAAAATACAACTCTCGTCCTCAAAAATTATTCTCAGAGAAATCAAAAGTTATTCTCAGTCATCAAAGTTAATCTCAGAGCCATCAAGGTTATTCTCATAGTCATCAAAGGTAATCTCTAAGTCACCTTCGTTCATCAAAGTTGTTTTCTAAGACATCTTTGTTCATCAAAGTTATTATTTAACTCGCCTTCGTTCATCAAAAGTTATTCTCAGCGCCAACAAAAGTTAATCTTAAAGACCTCTAAATACTACTCATGTCCTCAAAAGTCATTCTCAGAGTCATCAAAAGTTATTCTCAGTCACCTTCATTCATCAATGTTGTTCTCTATTACATCTACAAGCATTAAATAACACACTCAAATGTAACTAGTTCAGCTTTTCATATCAAACTTACATTTCTGTTATATATATTTTCTTAGTCACTTTATCTTAAAACTGTTCTCTGAACATCCCTGCATAACCCCACTTAACACTTTCGCGTTCTCGGCGCTCAAAAAAAATCAATACCCCAGATGCTTTCGGCACTTCGCGCGCCTACGCGGTAAGACCGAAAAAGTGTACACTCTTTTGACTGTCCTGACAATAATTGAAGGCGCACGTATTTAAATTTGGTATCACTGTGTTCGCAATGAAATTGTCTATAAGAGCATGCCTATAAAATGCCGCCCAAGCTTAAGGAGTATCAACACCAAATAAAAAAACTATGCAGATCACTCGCCGAGAGCGCCAAACAGCAACAAAATGTTTCCACTCTCCTAATGGTTGCGAAGCCTACAGTTGTCCTACATCGCTAATTTTGGTATCATTGGAATCGCAATAAAATTCTCTACACGGACATATGCATATGAATGTTTAATATAGGTAATTGCCCACCCGCAAGAGTGTGTGAAGTGGAGAGTAGTTAGCTGCGAGCGCACTGGCGAAAACACAATCATGCTTGGAAAGTTTATACATTTATAAGTTTTCTGACCCTACTTTTCTATGTACGTATTTCTTTTTTATACCAATGTGTTTGCAATAAAATTTTCTATAAGATGAAATGTATAACATTTGTACAAAGCATGTGTAAGAGAAGCGCCAAATATAGAACCACGTCGCTCAGTATGCGTTCGCGGCAGAAACAAACGCATTGTTTTCGTTCGTTTGATGTTTGTCATGTTTATACTTGTTGAAACATTTTATAATTTGCATGACAGTGATCGCAGTAAAATTCCCTACACAGACATATACATAACATTCGTTTCGGTTAAAAAATGGAATTTATAGAAATATTTTTTCGATGGACGAGAAAAGTAGGCTGTTATGCGGAATCGTAAGAAAAAACGCTGATGAGTTATCTCTAATCTAAAGCGCGAAAGTGTTAACATAGCTTACCCAAACCTAACCTAAACTAACCTAACCTATGCTAAATTTAACTAATCTAACCTAAGCTAACTTAACCAACCTAACCTAACTTAGCCAAACCTAACCTAACTTAGCCAAACCTAACCTAACTTAGCCAAACCTAACCTAACTTACCCAAACATAACCTAACTTACCCAAACATAACCTAACCTAACTTAAGGGAGCATCCCAATGGAAAATGAAAGTTGTTCAATGTCAACCAAAATTTTTTGACTAGTTGTATATGAAAAGGTGAAGGGACGACGACGTTTCGGTCCGTCCTGGACCATTCTCAAGTCGAGGACTTGAGCCATACTTTAGCCACATTATTGTGACTCATTGCCTGCATATGAAAAGGGTTTCATCTGGTCCAGGTCTCAGCATCGTAGCATAAATAATAAGGGAGAAAAAAATATTGAATTGTGTGTCAAAACACCAGTCCACTTACCATTACACCAGTCTCCGTGGTGTAGTGGTAAGACACTCGCCTGGGGTTCCACGAGTGCTTAGTCATGGGTTCGTATCCTGGCCGGGGAGGATTTACTGGGCCAAATCCTTAACTGTAGCCTCTGTTTAACTCAACATTAAAATGGGTACTTGGTTGTAAAAACGATTCTTCGTGGGGGTTGTATTCCAGGGACCTGCCCGAAACGCTACGTGTACTAGTGACTGTAGAAGAATGTAACAACTCTTGTATATATCTCAAAACAAAGACCTACCTAACCTATCTTACCCTAACCTAACTTAACCTAATCTAACTTAACTAAACATAACCCAACCCAACCCAACCTAACTTTTCCTAACCAAACCTAACATAACTTACCTAACCTAACCGAACCGAACCTACCTAACCTACCCTACCCTAACATAACTTACCTAACCTAATGTAACTTACTTAGCCTAACTTATCCAAATCTAACCTAACTTACCCAAACATAACCTAACCTAGCCTAATCTAACTTAACTAAACCTAAACTATCCTAACTTACCAAAACCTAAAACCAGACCTAACCCTAACATGGCTAAAACCAAATTTAACCAAATATATCCCAATTTAAGACTATTTCCACCTAATTTGCCTCAATTTATCCATATTTAAGACATTTTCTACCAAATTTACCTGATTTTGCGTATCATAGCATGCATGGCCAATGCCCAATTTGCCCCCCAAGTTTCACCTATTTCATATACTGCAAATTTAAGGCACATTTCCAATATGCAGTCCAATATTCTTGGCTGTTTTTTATTTTTTAATTATTGATCTTTGTTAAATATTGTATTTTATATTCTTAGTAAAGTGTGTTTGGATATTAACCCAACTACCTTGTTCCCTAACCTGCCTGGATCTTTGCCGAATATTCTTGTCAATGTTGGTTATGGACTCAAGAACCCCGAAGCTAGCCTGCCTTGATTTGATGTCGATTGTTGCACTTTTTTTTTTTTTTTTTAAGGAAAAGTGATGTTTTTGCATCAACCCAACCGCCCTTGCCCAAACCTCCGATACCAAGATCTTTGTTCCATATATGGTATCTTATTTTTAGGACACAGCCAACCCATCCCAAACCTCTATTAACCCTCAAACCGCGCATATCATATATAAATGATATCAGTGACAAAACCGAAACCGCGCACATCATTTATATATGATTTCGTGTCTAGCGCTATAATTTAAATACCCCGCCTGGGATAGGGGCAGCTATAGTACAGCCACGACCGATAGTTGCCAGATGCCACCTAGAAAAAAAATCCAGGCCAACATTCTTGGGTGTTACAGCGTCAGTATTGAGCAAGCCACCAAGGCTGGTGCACGCAGCACGAGCTCACAGCACCGCTGTTTAGCTTGTGACCACAGCATCGCCTACAAATACCATAATATAAATGATACTGCTATTATTTAGCAGTGATAGTATTACTGAAGCCCCCTGACTGTGATAAAACTGACCAGGATTCTGATAATAGGAGGATTGTGGTGATATTTAGCGCTGTGCTCCATGGAGGGAGGAGTAAGGCTGTGGGAGGGAGGGTTGTGGCGTCGTTTTCTGACTGTGTGGCCACCATTTATTGACTGCACTCACCATACCAGCATAGTGGTTCGATATGGTGAACACAAATGTAGATACTTATATATAATGTGTGTATAGTGTGAAATAACAGCGAGAGGAGTAGGTTGGGAGCCGCCATTTTGGTGAGGGAGGAGCGTCGTCTGCACGACTTGGCATGGTGTTTACTGATGGCCACTATGGTCTTTGGGCACCATACCAGCTTATTTGTTCAGGTATAGTGAATAAAACAGGTAGATACTTATATATAATGTGTGTATATAGCGTAATAACACCACAAACAATATTGTTGGATGACAAATATTAGTGCGTCTGGCCTTGAGGGCGGCCGGCGATCAGCTGACTGTGTGAGTAGCTACGTCTTATGGCCTTTACTCACCATACAAGCTTAGATGTACAGTTATGGTGAACAAAACATGTAAATACGTATATATAACGTCTGTGTATAGTGAATAAATACAGAAAGAGTATTGTAGGAGGTGAATGAGGGTGAGTGAGGTGGTGTTGAGGGAGGGAGTGGCAGTGAGTGGCTCGCTGGTGTTTGGCGATCACTCCTCGTTGCTTTTTGACTCACAAGACCAACTTAGTAGTTCGTTATGGTGTACAAAACATGCAAATACTTATATAAAACCTGTGTATATAGTGTAACAACAGCAAAACTATTTGTTTATTGTTTTATGAACATAATAATTGAATCACTAATATGCACACCATAATTTTGAATACAGCGATGGTTCACACATTTTATAATATAAATATACCACAATTCACTGTATGGAATAATATTACTGCAAAAAAAGTAAGAAAAAATCAATCAGAGACATTGAAATAATTAGGTAATAATATGTTTGTGGCAACTGCCGTCTGACAGCTCGGGCGGAGTAGACCTCGTCTGGCGAAGGCTCTGCCAACGCCCCTTTTTTGCCACACTTCCCTACCCTATTGCGGCTAAAATATGCCACCTACGATTTTTTTGTTATTTTTTCCGTGATCAGGGAACAAAAATGAACACTTCTATTAGACGAAAGAATTTTTTGGAATTTTTTTTTTTTTTGTTGCGCCTGTGGGTGTGAATTCCATTTGGGCCCCTAGCGGTTTGAGGGTTAAATGGTATTTATGAGTAAGATGTAATTGTGTCTTTGACACTGATAAAATTAAGTACTGTGGTTTTATATACTGATAATTAGCTAAAAATATATACTGTACAAGTAAATAAATTATTTTACCTTGCATCGAGATCCACCAAGCCTGTATGGTGTGCGTTTCAGTACTTTGGAAATCTGGAACGATCTGGAATCTCTTATCTGCAATGAAACAGTACATATTATTGCACTTACCAAAACATGGATGAATGTAGAAAATAGAGAACTATTAGATGAATATCAAATAAATGGATTTAATCTATTTCACACAGATAGATATATTAGACAAGGAGAGGGAGTAGCCATGTATGTTAGGTAATATTTGAAATGTAGTCTCGAAAAGACTACATTTCAACAGAAACGTGCCACACACCAGTCACAAGACTGAACCTCATTGAGGCCAAACGTCTAAATGAGAGCATGAACGAGTAAGAAATAATACTTTAACACCTGGCATCATACACACAATGAATGCACCTGCAGACACACAACGAGCACTATCAACATAGCAAAGATTACTCCATAAAAAAAAATCATTAAATATGATTGACAATGAGATGAAATAATGCACAATATGTCAATTTTGTGAAATTTTTTCATTACTGAACTAGGTTTTCAATGCTTACATTTGTTATTCTTGGCATTCTTTGCTTCATATCTGAAGCTTCGTTTTAAGTTTCCACTTCAGACGTGTCTTCCGCAGCTATGCATCTCCGGTTTGCAGCATCAAAATCATCTGCAATAGCTGAATATAATTAATAATATATCAGTGAGATATATATTTATCATTACCTAGTAGTAGTGAACACTAAGAAATAACATAAATCAGCTTTCTAAAGAGATGTTTAATAATACGACACACATGATTTGGAACTTATGTGCAAAGTACTTAACCCAGTTATAAGTCTCAAGGAGCCATTAGGAAACCCTGCTTGTGATTAAAATATTATGCTGTTTTTATATACTGTATGTGCAGCACAGTACCTCTCCTCTCAATACACCAGCACTGGCCCTCGCCTCTCAATACACCAGGCTACGTATCCACCAGGCTACGGGGGGCCTCGTAGCCTGGTGGATAGCGCGCATGACTCGTAATTCTGTGGCGCGGGTTCGATTCCCGCACGAGGCAGAAACAAATGGGCAAAGTTTCTTTCACCCTGAATGCCCCTGTTACCTAGCACTAAATAGGTACCTGGGAGTTAGTCAGCTGTCACAGGCTGCTTCCTGGGGGTGGAGGCCTGGTCGAGGACCGGGCCGCGGGGACACTAAAGCCCCGAAATCATCTCAAGATAACCTCAAGATAACACCAGCACTGGCCCTCGCCTCTCAATACACCAGCACTGGCCCTCGCCTCTCAATACACCAGCACTGGCCCTCGCCTCTCAATACACCAGCACTGGCCCTCGCCTCTCAATACACCAGCACTGGCCCTCGCCTCTCAATACACCAGCACTGGCCCTCGCCTCTCAATACACCAGCACTGGCCCTCGCCTCTCAATACACCAGCACTGGCCCTCGCCTCTCAATACACCAGCACTGGCCCTCGCCTCTCAATACACCAGCACTGGCCCTCGCCTCTCAATACACCAGCACTGGCCCTCGCCTCTCAATACACCAGCACTGGCCCTCGCCTCTCAATACACCAGCACTGGCCCTCGCCTCTCAATACACCAGCACTGGCCCTCGCCTCTCAATACACCAGCACTGGCCCTCGCCTCTCAATACACCAGCACCTGCCCTCGCCTCTCAATACACCAGCACTGGCCCTCGCCTCTCAATACACCAGCACTGCCCCTCGCCTCTCAATACACCACCACTGCCCCTCGCCTCTCAATACACCACCACTGCCCCTCGCCTCTCAATACACCACCACTGCCCCTCGCCTCTCAATACACCACCACTGCCCCTCGCCTCTCAATACACCACCACTGCCCCTCGCCTCTCAATACACCACCACTGCCCCTCGCCTCTCAATACACCACCACTGCCCCTCGCCTCTCAATACACCACCACTGCCCCTCACTTCTCAATACACCACCACTGCCCCTCACTTCTCAATACACCACCACTGCCCCTCACCTCTCAATACACCACCACTGCCCCTCACCTCTCAATACACCACCACTGCCCCTCACCTCTCAATACACCACCACTGCCCCTCACCTCTCAATACACCACCACTGCCCCTCACCTCTCAATACACCACCACTGCCCCTCACCTCTCAATACACCACCACTGCCCCTCACCTCTCAATACACCACCACTGCCCCTCACCTCTCAATACACCACCACTGCCCCTCACCTCTCAATACACCACCACTGCCCCTCACCTCTCAATACACCACCACTGCCCCTCACCTCTCAATACACCACCACTGCCCCTCACCTCTCAATACACCACCACTGCCCCTCACCTCTCAATACACCACCACTGCTCCTCACCTCTTAATACACCAGCACTATAGCCAGCACCAGAATCTAATAATATTATAAAATATAAGTGTTTACTTACGATAATATTTGCGTGATTGCATGAAGTGTTTGTCTTCTTGCTGACTGCACGGACCACAAACTGACCGCTTTGTTGATGTTCCTGGCGGCGGATGACGCTGTGACGTCACAGGTGAGGGACGCTTTGCGCACTACTCAATCGTCGCTTGAACCCATCATAAATAGTTTTCTTATTTATTATTATTTTATTTTTATTTATTTTTTTTACAAGAAGTTACAATGGAGGTTAACAGAGAATATAGAAAATAAGTTGAATTAACATTCTTGTAAAGCCACTAGCACCCATAGCGTTTCGGGTAAGTCTTTAAACTAAGTTATTTTTTTGATAAATTAACAGTAAAATTGATAAAAAATTTTACCAGGTATTTTATTACTTTTCTTTACAGGTACAGATAATTTTAAGTAAAATAATTACAGTAAAATCAACAAAAATGTTTACAGGTAATTTGAAGAAATATTGACACAAAAGCAGATCAGAATAATACACAATAAAGAAACAAGGATTACTAGATACATGAGAATAGCATTTCAGGGTTATACATTGGTTCACTGAAGCACAATATGAGGATCATTTTGAGGAAAAGTTTCAAGGAATAATGCAGTAGAAAATGCACTCAATACAACAACCATGATATCAGCAGAGTTAGTTGAACCGCCATCAAAAACGCAAGGTATAGAGAGTGTCTGTGTTAAATTATCATTAAGGGAAGGGGAATTTATTGTAGTTAATTTGTATGTATCCAGGAACAGCTTCGACGCTAACTATTTACCTGACTGCATTTATACTAATCCTTCACTGGTCATTGGGGACCTTAATGCTCGGCACACAAGCCTTGGGACAGTAGGTAGTATTAATACTAATGGGGTCAAGTGGTTACAGTTTCTACAAGATCATCCAGATACCTGTCTCTTGGGAAACAATGAACCAACTCACATCAGGGGAGGACGGCTTGACTATGCCTGCGTTTTAAACTCTCAGGGGATTATGGGGGAGGCTCGGGTTGTTCGGGAACTACTTAGTGACCACTTTGCCTTGAACGTTGAATTACCACTGGGGAAAAAACAAGTCCACTTTCAAAGGAAAAGGCTAAATATTAATAAAGATATGAAAAATTACTTTATTCAAAATATGGGAGATTGGTATCAACATTACACGCCGCTCTGCGTTGATAGTTTTTACGAGGATATGGTCGAGAACATAGAGAAATTAGTACAGAGGGAAAATAACGGGGGCAGGGGAAGCAAGACGCACGGACCTAAGAAATTTAAATATTCCAATGATCAGCAAGTCATGGGATGGGAGAGAATGCTACGGAGTGCGCATAAAGCATGGTTAAAAAATGGAATGAGGGATGAAGAGAAAAATACAATGTTGGAAGTGGCTAGGGAATGCAGTCAGGTGAGGAAGGAGGCGCGGGACAGATACTGGCAAGAATTTGCTCAGTCCATTGGTAATACTAAGAACCTTAAAGACATATGGAGAGCAGTAAATAAAGTCAGGGGTTGTAAGACCAAATTCATTGCTCACTCAGATCCAGGGAAAGTTGCTAATGAGTTAGTAGATAAATGGGCAAGTGCTGCTGGTATGGAGTCCTTACCTGCAGACACGAGAGTCACCATTGAGTCATGGGAAAATATTAGAAATGGAGTAACTTTATGTGCCTTAAATACAAGATCTATAACATGCACTGAGATAACCCACGATGAGCTACTGGATGCTATAAAAAGTGGCAGTTCCACTGCTCCGGGAAAAGATGGAGTAACGTATGACATACTTAATTATTTAGCCGGTATGAAACCTAATCCCTTACTTGATTTGTTTAATATGAGTTATAGAGAGGGAAAGTTACCAAGAAAATGGAAAGAGGCTGTCATCATTCCTATCCCTAAGTCAAACGGAGGCTACAGACCTGTCTCCTTAATATCCTGCTTTTGTAAAATGATGGAAAGGATTTTGTTAAATAGGCTACTCTACCTTGTAGGTGATAACATGTCCAGTAATCTCTTTGGTTTTATCAAAGGCAAAAGTACTGCGGATTGTCTCTTAAAGTGCTTGTCTAATGTGGATGACAATTGTAGAGTTTTTGTTGATCTACAAGGAGCGTTTGATAAAGCCAATGGGGAAGTAATCTTATACGAATTAGCCAATCTGGGAATAACAGGGAGATTGCTACACTGGATAAGGGATTATCTACAAGGCAGAAAAGGTCAGGTGTATTACCAGGGATACATGTCTGAGGAACGGAGGTTTCAGTTAGGTACCCCACAAGGGGGAGTATTAAGTCCCACCTTATTCAATGTATTAATGAACAGATTAGCATCAGAGATGTATCCTCCAGGGGTCACGACGATCATATATGCTGATGACATTCTTATACAAGGCACTTCTGGGAACAAAATTCAAGATGCTCTTAACATACTTGGTACAACCTGTCACAAGTTAGGCTTAGTTATAAATGCAGATAAAACCAAATACGAGTATAGGAAACGAAGAAATATAACACTTACTCTAAATGGTGTGGAACTGAGCCGTGTACAGAAGTACAAGTATCTGGGCATGTATGTTGGATACACATGTGAGAGTAAAAATGCTGAAATAAATCATATCAGCACCTTATGTAAAGCCCGTCTGCATCCTCTAAAAGCACTGGCTTTTTCTGGTAAAGGTGTTGGGGTACCTATCTTGCGGATGTTATACATAAGCACTGTTCGATCCCTGATAGACTACGCAGCACCCGTATTGTCTTACACAGGCCAAGGCAGAATTCAAAAAATAGAGCTGATACAGAACGAGGCTATGAGGATTATTCTTGGATGTCAAAGAAATGCAATGATTGAAATAATGAGAATGGAATTAAATTTACAGAGTGTGTGTGATAGAGTCCGTGACATTAACACTAGAGTATCTATTCGTTTCATGCGGAGAAAAGGAGGGGATAAGCTGTTTGAGAGCGTTCAGACCTGCTTGAGTGACGTACACACTTCCAGGAAACTGAGGGAGACACGCTATACGAGAGGATTAGCTCATGACCTCAGGGAATACGACGTACTTGACTGCTGTAAACCCTCTCGACAGTGTAATATGTCTGCTCCCTGGATAGTACAGAAAATAGACGTCGAAATTGTACCCCTCAAGGTGAAAAAGATTCATCATGAACCGGGACAATTACGGTGTTTGTATGGAAGCATGATATCTCGGTTACCAAGAGGCAACAGTTTACATGTATATTGCGACGGGTCGGTGGCGGAAGATGGCAGGGCAGGGTGTGGTGTCCTAATAAGGGATTATACGGAGTTTGGGACTGTGGACAGGATAATTGAACTCCGGCTTAGTAATTATATATCATCCACACAAGCTGAACTGCAGGCCATTCTGGCGTGTTTGGAGGAAGTACGTCATGACGACAAAAATGTTTTTGTATTTGTCGATAGCCGAGGAGCACTGGAGTCCTTAAACAGTCGAAACCCAGTCTTCATGTCTATAGTGGAGGACTGTAAGAGAAGAATAACTGAGATACAGCTGAAAGGTTATAGTGTGAAATTCATGTGGATTCCGTCTCATGTTGGAATAGTGCTCAACGAGGTGGCGGATGACTTGGCCAAACGTGCCACATCAAAACCACAAGTTGACATTGAATGTGAATTCACAATGAGACAAATAAGAAGCAAAATCAGAAATATTCAGGCACAGGCGGGAGTGGAGAGGAGAGAGATAATGTATGAGAGAAGTCAAACCATGCAACACTACATGTATGTGAGTCAAAACACCCATTTCACTTATGGTAAAAGGAGAAATGCTTGGAGTGACTCTGTGTACATGCGGCTCAGGCTTGGGTACAAATATTACTGGGAATATGGGATAGATGTTCATGGTAATGACACGAAGTGTAAACTATGTGGTATGTTAAGGTCTCACACCCTTGCCCATTATATTCTTGATTGTCCGTTGATTAATGTATATAGAAACACTGAGATAAGGACTGTTCCTGAACAAATAGCCTGGATGTGTCACAACGGAAAGGTTGATGATATTCTTGAGAGATATAAGAATTTTGCACCAAGATTGTAATATTTTGTTGAATTATCTGCAGGTGTCTTGCAAATTGTCTATACAGTATACCTAGGTCATAAAAGTATTTGTGTGTACGTCTGATACCATACTACTTGTGAAGGAGGAAATGTATATGTTTACCTCTCAGAATGTTTGGTAATATGTTTATTGTTTGTGATGTGTGTCTATGTATATATTAACACGTTGTACTGAATGGGGTGAGAATAGCTTGAGCTATCTCATCCCTTTGTGTGTATTTTACCTCAATAAACTTATTTCAATTTCAATTTCAATTCAAACCATGATATCAAATGATATCTAAGATTACAATGTTAAAGTAATATGGCTTAGGTACAAATAATGGGGGATTGAGTAGCACTAGGTACAGTGTGAAGATAAAGCCCATGGTAGAAAACTATGAAGATGAAATTAGGTACTTTTTGGTTTTATTTTTGAATATGGCAAAAGTTGGACAGCTTTTCAAATCATTAGGGAGTAAGTTCCATAGACTAGGTCCTTTTATTTACATAGCGTGTTTACATAGATTAAGTTTGACTCTGAGGATATCAAAGAGATATTTATGTCTGGTGTGGTGGGCATGTGTTCTATTACATCTGTCCAGGAAGAGTTTCAAAACAGGGTTTGCACTTAGAAAAAGGGTTTTATAAACGTAATTTACACAGGAGAATGTGTGAACTGAATTTATGTTTAGGGATTTAAACAGAGGAGCTGTGTGTTGTCTGAAGGTAGAGTTAGTTATTGTCCTGATAGCAGATTTTTGCTGGATGATGATGGGCTTGAGGTAGTTTGCAGAGGTTGAACCCCAAGCACAGCTACCATAAGTAAGATAGAGATAGATAAGTGCATAATAGAGTGAGAGGAGAGCAGAGTAGGGTACACAATATCTGATCTTAGAGAGTATCTTAGAGAGTATACCAATTGTTTTAGAAACCTTTTTAGTTATGTGTTGTATATGGGTGCTGAAGTTGAGTCTCTTGTCTAAGTACAGGCCAAGGAACTTTCCATCATTTTTATTGCTAATGTTTACATTATCTATCTGAAGCTGAATTGCATTTGTTGATTTGCTTCCAAATAAGATGTAGTAGGTCTTTTCTATGTTTAGTGTGAGTTTGTTGGTTGACATCCACAAGTAGACTTTTTTTAATTAATTGTTTACAACCTTATTTAACATGAGTGGGTTGGGGTCAGAGTAGATGAGTAGTATCATCAGCAAACAATATAGGTTTAAGTATGTTAGAGACATTAGGGAGATCATTGATGTATATAAGAAACAGGAGGGTCCTAGGATGCTGCCCTGTGGCACCCATACAGTTATTGGTAGAGTAGGAGAGGTTATATCTCTTACTTACTTACTTACTTAAATCACTTACGTCCTCTAATTACTCAACACAAAGCTGCTATTAGGACAATATCCAATTCTGGCCCCAGACATCACTCGGTACCCCTACTCAAATCTCTGAATATGTTAGACATTAAGTCACTGCACATTCTCTCATGTGTATTATACATATATAAAACGCTAAACTATAATGCCAATCCTGATCTCAAAAGCTTCATAGAAGGCTGTAACAGAACCAATGAGCACCACACCAGAAATAAATACAGTTTTGATATTCCTAGAGTACGACTTAATCAAACTAGAAATGCTCTACAAATCAAGGGGCCCAGAATGTGGAATGACCTTCCCAACCATGTTAAAGACTGTACCTCTCTCAACCAGTTTAAGTTAAAAACGAAGCTATACCTAATAAATTCCCTGTAACCTACCTTACCCTTCTATTGTCAACCAATGTCTGTTTTTCTTTAAAGAGTGCTGTTTGTCGACATAATTGTATTTGTGCTGCTTTTTCATCTATGTTTTCATTTCTTGTTTTCATTCTACTCATTATGCTCAATTAGTATTAAGCTTGTCATTTAAGTTTATCATGCCCGAAACGCTTTGCGTAATAGTGGCTTTAGGCATTGTATGTACTAGCTCTACCTATAAGTCAACCAATCCTTGTAAAAATTTATTGTATGTATGTACCTTACCTAAATAAAATTGTATTGTATTGTATTGTATTGTATATCATTGATGGCTACATATTAGTGTCTGTTACTAAGATAGGATCGGATATAGTTCAGGGTAAGGCCACGGATTCCATATTGGTGGAGTTTAAGTAAGAGGTAGTTATGGTTAACAGTATCAAAAGCCTTTCTCAGGTCAATGAAGAGTCCAATTGGAAACTCACTTTTGTCGAGGGCTGAGAAGATTAAGTCAAGCAGACTAACAATACCATCATTGGTACTCTTTTGGGAGCGGAAGCCAAACTGACAAGGACTTAGTATATTGAATTTTATAAGGGAGTAGAGCTGTTTGTAAAAAAAAATTAAAATATTTTTGATAATATAGGTAGATTTGATATGGGTCTGTAATTATTTATGTCTGCCGTGTTACCTCCTTTATGAACTGGCGTTACTCTTATTGCTTTTTTAAGGATATCAGGGAAGGTATGACACTCTAGGGATTTATTGAACAGCAATGCTATGGGTGGTGCAAGGGCATGGGGGGCACTCCTGTATACCATCGATGGTATTTCTCTAATGTTCCCCGCTTTGGTTTTCAGCGAGTGAATGATGGACACAACATCTGTAGGGCTGACCGGAGAGAGAAGAGAGTTTGGATAGCTGCCTGAAAGATATGTGGTAACATGTGTCTGAGTCTCTGGGATTTTTCGGGCAAGTTTTTTTTTTTTTTTTGATATATATATACAAGAGTTGTTACATTCTTGTACAGCCACTAGTACGCGTAGCGTTTCGGGCAAGTCCTTAATCCTATGGACCCTGGAATACGATCCCCTGCCGCGAAGAATCGTTATCACAAATCAGGTTAGCACAAATCGACGAAAAGAAGCTATTAAATTCAGTTGTTGTTTCAAGATCTGTTGCAGGTACTCACCTAGTTGTGCTTGCGGGGGTTGAGCTCTGGCTCTTTGGTCCCGCCTCTCAACCGTCAATCAACAGGTGTACAGGTTCCTGAGCCTATTGGGCTCTATCATATCTACACTTGAAACTGTGTATGGAGTCAGCCTCCACCACATTGCTTCCTAATGCATTCCATTTGTCAACCACTCTGACACTAAAAAAGTTCTTTCTAATATCTCTGTGGCTCAATTGGGGCACTCAGTTTCCACCTGTGTCCCCTAGTGCGTGTGCCCCTTGTGTTAAATAGCCTGTCTTTATCAACCCTGTCAATTCCCTTGAGAATCTTGAATGTGGTGATCATGTCCCCCCTAACTCTTCTGTCTTCCAACGAAGTGAGGTTTAATTCCCGTAGTCTCTCTTCGTAGCTCATACCTCTCAGCTTGGGTACTAGTCTGGTGGCAAACCTTTGAACCTTTTCCAGTTTAGTCTTATGCTTGACTAGATATGGACTCCATGCTGGAGCCGCATACTCCAGGATTGGTCTGACATATGTGGTATATAATGTTCTGGAAGATTCCTTACACAAGTTTCTAAAGGCCGTTCTTATGTTAGCCAAAGCGTTTCTGCCCGAAACGCTTTGCGTAACAGTGGCTTTAGGCATTGTATGTACTAGCTCTATCTATAAAGCCAACAAACTTTGTAAAATCTCTTTATGTATGTACCTTACCTAAATAAAATTATTATTATTATTATTATTATAACCTAGCATATGCTGCTGATGTTATCCTCTTGATATGAGCATCAGGGGACAGTTCTGGCGTGATATCAACCCCCAGGTCTTTCTCTCTCTCTGACTCTTGAAGTATTTCATCTCCCAAGTAATACCTTGTATCTGGTCTCCTGCTTCCTACCCCTATCTTCATTACATTACATTTGCTTGGGTTAAACTCTAACA
>NW_025575448.1:0-25544 GCF_020424385.1 Procambarus clarkii
AAATGTCCCACGCTGGTTTTGTTATTATATTATGTTTAAAAACATAACATTGTTTCCCACTGTCGGAGACGGGCAGCTTGTTAGGCTTGTTTAGGCCTTCCTAAGCCAACGACAGACCTTCCTCAGGATGCATCCCTCAACAGTTGACTAATTTCCAGGTTAATGTTTACTGCTAGGTGAACAGAGGTATCAGGAGGCTGAGCATCTCACACTGCCAGGAAATCAAACTCGGTGATGATCCGACTGCATTAACCAAAATACAGTCACTTAATTGACCAAAAATATAAGTGATTTCCCCAAAAAAATCCAATTTTACAAAATGTGTTCACATATTAATGCAATATTCGGTTCCAGATTTATTTGTTATTTTCAATTTGTTCTTTAACTAGTTAATTTCTTCTGTTTTCATATTCTCCAGAATTCTGTCATCTGGAAGAACAATTTAACGTTATTAAAACAAGATGTTAGTGTTAAACATTGGGCCAGAAATACATTTTTGAGATCACTAAAACAAATAAAATTCCAAAGTCTGCCTCCTGCATTTTGTTATATTTTATAACTTAAAACTTGTCAATATTTTGACCTAACTCCTGTGATCATTGTGGTGTTGGCTTCTGGTTTAGGTAGAGTAATGGTGCTCATTTTCTCACACAGAAATATACGGTGTAGCATTTAGTAATGTTATTCTCTGCCTTTATCTTGCTCTTGTAAGGACCTATTTAGATTATGCAGTTCAGTTTGGTCAACATACAATATACTGGACATAATTTAACTTGAACCCATAAAGAGAAGAATGACAAAGTTGATCTCAGGAATTAGAAATCTCCCTTATTAAGAGAGATTAAGGAAGCTATGTTTACACATTCTTCGGAAAGTATAGTTGATATTATTGATGTTGTCAAAAGGATGAAAAGTTATATCGAAGGTAGTAATAATAAGTTGTTAACTGCATCAACACAAAATAGAACAAGAAATGATAAATCTGTATCAATAGGGCCGCCTCTGTCTATGCACATAGAAGGGCCGCCTAGAGGCACATAAAGTAATTCCGCCTAGAGGTACATAAGGGGCCACCTAGAGGTACATAAAGAGGCCGCCTAGAGGCACATACCAAGGACCGCCTAGAGGCACATAAAGGGGCCGCCTAGAGGTACATAAAGGGGCCGCCTAGAGGCACATAAAGGACCGCCTAGAGGCACATAAAGGGGCCGCCTAGAGGCACATAAATGGGCCTTACCTAGAGGTACAATAAAGGGCCGCCTAGAGGCACATAAAGGGGCCGCCTAGAGGCACATAAAGGGCCGCCTAGAGGTACATAAAGGGCCGCCTAGAGGTACATAAAGGGGCGGCCTAGAGGCACATAAAGGGCCGCCTAGAGGCACATAAAGGGCCGCCTAGAGGCACATAAAGGGCCGCCTAGAGGCACATAAAGGGCCGCCTAGAGGCACATAAAGGGCCGCCTAGAGGCACATAAAGGGCCGCCTAGAGGCACATAAAGGGCCGCCTAGAGGCACATAAAGGGCCGCCTAGAGGCCGCCTAGAGGCACATAAAGGGCCGCCTAGAGGCACATAAAGGGCCGCCTAGAGGCACATAAAGGGCCGCCTAGAGGCACATAAAGGGCCGCCTAGAGGCACATAAAAGGGCCGCCTAGAGGCACATAAAGGGCCGCCTAGAGGCACATAAAGGGCCACCTAGAGGCACATAAAGGGCCGCCAAGAGTCACATAAAGGGCCACCTAGAGGTACATAAATGGTCGCATAGAGGCACATAAAGGGCCGCCTAGAGGCACATAAAATGGCCGCCTAGAGGCACATAAAGGGACCGCCTAGAGGCACATAAAGGGGCCGCCTAGAGGCACATAAAGGGCCGCCTAGAGGCACATAAAGGGCCGCCTAGAGGCACATAAAGGGCCGCCTAGAGGCACATAAAAGGGCCGCCTAGAGGCACATAAAGGGCCGCCTAGAGGCACATAAATGGCCGCCTAGAGGCACATAAAGGGGCCGCCTAGAGGCACATAAAGGGCCGCCTAGAGGCACATAAAGGGGCCGCCTAGAGGCACATAAAGGGCCGCCTAGAGGCACATAAAGGGCCGCCTAGAGGCACATAAAGGGCCGCTAGAGGCACATAAAGGGGCCGCCTAGAGGCACATAAAGGGCCGCCTAGAGGCACATAAAGGGGCCGCCTAGAGGCACATAAAATGGCCGCCTAGAGGGCACATAAAGGGGCCGCCTAGAGGCACATAAAAGGGCCGCACATAAAATGACCGCCTAGAGGCACATAAATGGCCGCCTAGAGGCACATAAAAATGACCGCCTAGAGACACATAAAGGGCCGCCTAGAGGCACATAAAGGGGGCCGCCTAGAGGCACATAAAGGGACGACTAGAGGCACATAAAGGGCCGCCTAGAGGCACATAAGGGGCCGCCTAGAGGCACATAAAGGGCCGCCTAGAGGCACATAAAGGGGCCGCCTAGAGGCACATAAAGGGCCGCCTAGAGGCACATAAAGGGCCGCCTAGAGGCACATAAAGGGACCGCCTAGAGGCACATAAAGGGCCGCCTAGAGGCACATAAGGGCCGCCTAGAGGCACATAAGGGCTGCCTAGAGGCACATAAAGGGCCGCCTAGAGGCACATAAAGGGCCGCCTAGAGGCACATAAAGGGCCGCCTAGAGGCACATAAAGGGCCGCCTTGAGGTACATAAAGGGCCGCCTCGAGGCACATAAAGGTCCGCCTAAAGGCACATAAAGGGCCGCCTAGAGGCACATAAAGGGGCCGCTTAGAGGTATATAAAGGGCCGCTCAGAGGCAAATAAAGGGGCTGACTAGAAGTACATATAGTGCCGCCTAGAAGCACATAAATGGCCGCCTAGAGGCGCATAAAGAGCCGCCTAGAGGCACATAAAGGGCCGCCTAGAGGCACATAAAGAGCCGCCTAGAGGCACATAAAGGGCCGCCTAGAGGCACATAAAGAGCCGCCAAGAGGTACATAAAGGGCCGCCTAGAGGCACATAAAGGGCCACCTAGAGGCACATAAAGGGCCGCCTAGAGGCACATAAAGGGCCGCCTAGAGGCACATAAAGGGGCCGCCTAGAGGCACATAAAGGGCCGCCTAGAGGCACATAAAGGGCCGCCTAGAGGCACATAAAGGGCCGCCTAGAGGCACATAAAGGGCCGCCTAGAGGCACATAAAGGGCCGCCTAGAGGCACATAAAGGGGCCGCCTAGAGGCACATAAAGGGCCGCCTAGAGGCACATAAAGGGGCCGCCTAGAGGCACATAAAGGGGCCGCCTAGAGGCACATAAAGGGCCGCCTAGAGGCACATAAAGGGCCGCCTAGAGGCACATAAAGGGCCGCCTAGAGGCACATAAAGGGGCCGCCTAGAGGCACATAAAGGGCCGCCTAGAGGCACATAAAGGGCCGCCTAGAGGCACATAAAGGGCCGCCTAGAGGCACATAAAGGGCCGCCTAGAGGCACATAAAGGGCCGCCTAGAGGCACATAAAGGCCGCCTAGGGCACATAAAAGGGCCGCCTAGAGGCGAATAAAGAGCCTGCTAGAGTGCATAAAGGGCCGCCTAAAGGCACATAAGGGGCCGCCTAGAGGCATTAAGGGCCGCCTAGAGGCACATAAAGGGCCGCCTAGAGGTACATAAAGGGCCGTTAAGAGGCACATAGGGCCGCCTAGAGCACATAAAGGGCCGCCTAGAGGCACATAAGGCGCCTAGAGGAACATAAAGGGCGGCCTAGAGGCACATAAATGGGCCGCTTAGAGGTACATAAAGGGACCGCCTAGAGGTACATAAAGGGACCGCCTAGAGGCACATAAAGGGCCGCCTAGAGGTACATAAAGGGCCCGCCTAGAGGCACATAAGTGTCCGCCTAGAGGTACATAAATGGCCGCTTAGAGGTGCATAAAGGGGCCGCCTAGAGGAACATAAAGGGCCGCCTAGAGGCCACATAAACGGCCGCCTAGAGGCACATAAAGGGGCCGCCTAGAGGCACATAAAGGAGCCGCCTGGAGGTACATAAAGGGGCCACCTAGAGGCCACATAAAGGGCCGCCTAGAGGTACATAAATGGCCGCTTAGAGGTGCATAAAGGGGCCGCCTAGAGGCCCATAAAGGGCCGCCTAGAGGCACATTAACGGGCCGCCTAGAGGCACATAAAGGGCCGCCTAGAGGCACATAAAGGAGCCGCCTGGAGGCATATAAAGGGCCGCTTAGAGGTGCATAAGGGGCCGCCTAGAGGCACATAAAGGAGCCACCTGGAGGTACACAAAGGGCCGCTTAGAGGGTGCATAAAGGGGCCGCCTAGAGGCACATAAAGGGCCGCCCTAGAGGCACATAAAGGGCCGCTTAGAGGCGCATAAAGGGCCGCCTAGATGCACATAAAGGAGCCGCCTAGAGGCACATAAAGGGGCCGCCTAGAGGCACATAAAGGGGCCGCCTAGAGGCACATAAAAGGGCCGCCTAGAGGTACATAAAGGGCCGCCTAGAGGCACATAAAGGGCCGCTTAGAGGCGCATAAAGGGCCGCCTAGATGCACATAAAGGACCGCCTAGAGGCACATAAAGGGGCGCCTAGAGGCACATAAAGGCCCGCCTAGAGGCACATAAAGGGGCCGCCTAGAGGTACATAAAGGGCCGCCTAGAGGCACATAAAGGGCCGCCTAGAGGCACATAATGGGCCGCTTAGAGGTGCATAAAGGGCCGCCTAGAGGCACATAAAGGGCCGCCTAGAGGCACATAAGGGCCGCCTAGAGGCACATAAAGGGCCCCCTAGAGGCACATAAAGGGCCGCCTAGAGGCACATAAAGGGCCGCCTAGAGGCACATAAAGGAGCCGCTTGGAGGCACATAAAGGGACCGCCTAGAGGCACATAAAGGGGCCGCCTAGAGGTACATAAAGGGCCGCCTAGAGGCACATAAAGGGCCGCCTAGAGGTACATAAAGGGCCGCCTAGAGGCACATAAAGGGCCGCCAAGAGGCACATAAAGGGGCCGCCGAGAAGTACATAAGAGGCCGCCTAGAGGCACATAAAATGGCCGCCTAGAAGCACATAAAATGGCCGCCTCGAGGCACATAAAGGGGCCGACTAGCGGCACATAAAATGGACGCCTAGAGGCACATAAAATGGCCGCCTAGAGGCACATAAATGCCCGCCTAGAGGCACATAAAAGGCCGCCTAGAGGCACATAAAGGGCCGCCTAGAGGCACATAAATGGCAGCCTAGAGGCACATAAAATGGCCGCCTAGAGGTGCATAAAGGGCCGCCTAGAGGCACATAAATGGCCGCCTAGAGGCACATAAAGGCCGCCTAGAGGCACATAAAGGGCCGGCCTAGAGGCACATAAAATGGCCGCCTATAGGCACATAAAGGGCCGCCTAGAGGCACATAAGGGCCGCCTAGAGGCACATAAAATGGCCGCCTAGAGGCACATAAAATGGCCGCCTAGAGGCACATAAAATGGCCGCCTAGAGGCACATAAAGGGCCGCCTAGAGGCACATAAGGGGGCGCCTAGAGGCACATAAAGGGCCGCCTAGAGGACAGGGCCGACTAGAGGCACATAAAATGGCAGCCTAGAGGCACATAAAATGGCCGCCTATAGGTGCATAAAGGGCCGCCTAGAGGCACATAAAATGGCCGACTAGAGGCACATAAAGGGGCCGCCTAGAGGCACATAAAATGACCGCCTAGAGGCACATAAAATGGCCGCCTAGAGGCACATAAAATGGCCCCCTAGAGGCACATAAAATGACCGCCTAGAGGCACATAAAATGGCCGCCTAGAGGCACATAAAATGACCGACTAGAGACACAAAATGGCCGCCTAGAGGCGCATAAAGGGGGCCGCCTAGAGGCACATAAAGGGGACAGACAGAGGCACACAAAGAGCCGCCTAGAGGAACATAATGGGTCGCTTGTAGGTACATAAAGGGGCCGCCTAGAGGCACAAAAAGGGGCCGCCTAGAGGCACATAAAGGGGCCGCCTACAGGTACATAATGGGTCGCCTGGAGGTACATAATGGGTCGCCTGGAGGTACATAAAGGGCCTTTTGACAACGCCAAGAGGCACATAAAGGGGCCGCCGAGAAGTACATAAAGAGGCCGCCTAGAGGTACATAAAGAGGCCGCCTAGAGGTACATAAAGGGGCCGCCGAGAAGTACATAAAGAGGCCGCCTAGAGGCACATAAAGGGCCGCCGAGAGGCACATAAAGGGGCCGCCGAGAAGTACATAAAGAGGCCGCCTAGAGGCACATAAAGGGCCGCCTAGAGGCACATAAAGGAGCCGCCTGGAGGTATATAAAGGAGCCGCCTAGAGGCACATAAAGGAGCCGCCTGGAGGTACATAAAGGAGCCGCCTAAAGGCACATGAAGGAGCCGCCTAGAGGTACATAAAGGGCCGCCTAGAGGCACATAAAGGTCTGCCTAGAGGCACATAAAGGGCCACCTAGAGGCACATAAAGGCCCGCCTAGAGGCGCATAAAGGGCCGCCTAGAAACACATAAAGGGCCGCCTAGAGGCACATAAAGGGCCACCTAGAGGCACATAAAGGAGCCGCCTAGAGGCGCATTAAGGGCCACCTAGAGGCACATAAAGGCCCGCCTAGAGGCGCATAAAGGGCCACCTAGAGGCACATAAAGGCCCGCCTAGAGGCGCATAAAGGGCCGCCTAGAGGCACATAAAGGGCCGCCTAGAGGCACATAAAGGCCCGCCTAGAGGCGCATAAAGGGCCGCCTAGAGGCACATAAAGGAGCCGCCTAGAGGCACATAAATGGCCGCCTAGAGGCACATAAAGGGCCGTCTAGAGGCAAATAAAGGAGCCGCCTAGAGGCACATAAAGGGGCCGCCTAGAGGCACATAAAGAGGCCGCCTAGAGGCACATAAAGGGTCGCCTTGAGCCTCATAAAGGAGCCGCCTAGAGGCACATAAAGGAGCCGCCTAGAAGTACATAAAGGGCTGCATAGAGGCGCGTAAAGGGCTGCCTAGAGGCACATAAAGGGGCCGCCTATAGGCACATAAAGGGCCGCCAAGAAGTGCATAGAGGGCCGCCTAGAGGCACATAAAGGAGCCGCCTAGAAGCACATAAAGGGGCCGCCTAGAGGCACATAAAGGGCCGCCTAGAGGCACATAAAGGGGCCGCCGAGAGGCGAATAAAAGAGCCTGCTAGAGGTGCATAAACGGGCCGCCTAAAGGCACATAAAGGGGCCGCCTAGAGGCATTTAAAGGGCCGCCTAGAGGCACATAAAGGGCCGCCTAGAGGTACATAAAGGGCCGTTAAGAGGCACATAAAGGGCCGCCTAGAGGCACATAAAGGGCCGCCTAGAGGCACATAAATGAGTCGCCTAGAGGAACATAAAGGGCGGCCTAGAGGCACATAAATGGGCCGCTTAGAGGTACATAAAGGGACCGCCTAGAGGTACATAAAGGGACCGCCTAGAGGCACATAAAGGGCCGCCTAGAGGTACAAAAAGGGCCGCCTAGAGGCACATAAAGGGCCGCCTAGAGGTACATAAATGGGCCGCTTAGAGGTGCATAAAGGGCCGCCTAGAGGAACATAAAGGGCCGCCTAGAGGCACATTAACGGGCCGCCTAGAGGCACATAAAGGGGCCGCCTAGAGGCACATAAAGGAGCCGCCTGGAGGTACATAAGGGGCTGCCTAGAGGCACATAAAGGGCCGCCTAGAGGTACATAAATGGGCCGCTTAGAGGTGCATAGGGCCGCCATAAAAGGCCGCCTAGAGGCACATAAACGGCCGCCTAGAGGCACATAAAGGGCCGCCTAGAGGCACATAAAGGGCCGCCTAGAGGCACATAAAGGGCCGCCTAGAGGTACATAAGGGCCGCCTAGAGGCACATAAAGGGCCGCCTAGAGGCACATAAAGGGCCGCCTAGAGGCCACATAAACGGGCCGCCTAGAGGCACATAGAGGCACTAAGGGGCCGCCTAGAGGCACATAAGGGCCGCCTAGAGGCACATAAAGGGCCGCCTAGAGGCACATAAAGGCCGCCTAGAGGCACATAAAGGGCCGCCTAGAGGCACATAAAGGGCCGCCTAGAGGCACATAAAGGGCCGCCTAGAGGCACATAAAGGGCCGCCTAGAGCACATAAAGGGCCGCCTAGAGGCACATAAAGGGCCGCCTAGAGGCACATAAAGGGCCGCCTAGAGGCACATAAAGGGCCGCCTAGAGGCACATAAAGGGCCGCCTAGAGGCACATAAAGGGCCGCCTAGAGGCACATAAAGGGCCGCCTAGAGGCACATAAGGGCCGCCTAGAGGCACATAAAGGGCCGCCTAGAGGCACATAAAGGGCCGCCTAGAGGCACATAAAGGGCCGCCTAGAGGCACATAAAGGGCCGCCTAGAGGCACATAAAGGCCGCCTAGAGGCACATAAAGGGCCGCCTAGAGGCACATAAAGGGCCGCCTAGAGGCACATAAAGGCCGCCTAGAGGCACATAAAGGGCCGCCTAGAGGCACATAAAGGGCCGCCTAGAGGCACATAAAGGGCCGCCTAGAGGCACATAAGGGCCGCCTAGAGGCACATAAAGGGCCGCCTAGAGGCACATAAAGGGCCGCCTAGAGGCACATAAAGAGCACATAAGGGCCGCCTAGAGGCACATAAAGGGGCCGCCTAGAGGCACATTAAGGGCCGCCTAGAGGCACATAAAGGGCCGCCTAGAGGCACATAAAGGGCCGCCTAGAGGCACATAAAGGGCCGCCTAGAGGCACATAAAGGGCCGCCTAGAGGCACATAAAGGGGCCGCCTAGAGGTACATAAAGGAGCACGCCGCCTAGAGGCACATAAAGGGGCCGCCTAGAGGCACATAAAGGGGCGCCTAGAGGCACATAAAGGGCCGCCTATAGGCACATAAAGGGCCGCCTAGAGGCACATAAAGGGCCGCCTAGAGGCACATAAAGGAGCCGCCTAGAGGTACATAAAGGCCGCCTAGAGGGGCCGCCTAGAGGCACATAAAGGGCCGCCTAGAGGCACATAAAGGGCCGCCTACAGGCACATAAAGGAGCCGCCTAGAGGCACATAAAGGGCCGCCTAGAGGCACATAAAGGGCCGCCTAGAGGCACATAAAGGAGGCCGCCTAGAGGCACATAAAGGGCCGCCTAGAGGCACATAAAGGGCCGCCTAGAGGCACATAAAGGAGCCGCCTAGAGGCACATAAAGGGCCGCCTAGAGCACATAAAGGGGCCGCCTAGAGGCACATAAAGGAGCCGCCTAGAGGCACATAAAGGGGCCGCCTAGAGGCACATAAAGGCCTAGAGGCATAAAAGGGCCGCCTAGAGGCACATAAAGGGCCGCCTAGAGGTACATAAAGGGCCGCCTAGAGGAACATAAAGGGGCCGCCTAGAGGCACATAAAGGGCCGCCTAGGGCCGCCGCCTAGAGGCACATAAAGGGGCCGCCTAGAGGCACATAAAAGGCCGCCTAGAGGCACATAAAGAGCCGCCTAGAGGCACATAAGGGGCCGCCTAGAGGTACATAAAGGCCGCCTAGAGGAACATAAAGGGCCGCCTAGAGGCACATAAAGGAGCCGCCTAGAGGCATATAAGCCGCCGCCCAGAGGCACATAAAGGGGCCGCCTAGAGGCACATAAAGGGCCGCCTAGAGGCACATAAGGAGCCGCCTAGAGGCACATAAAGGGCCGCCCAGAGGCACATAAAGGGCCGCCTAGAGGTACATAAAGGCCGCCTAGAGGCACATAAAGGAGCCGCCTAGAGGCATATAAAGGGCCGCCCAGAGGCACATAATGGGGCCGTCTAGAGGCACATAAAGGCCGCCTAGAGGCACATAAAAGAGACGCCTAGAGGCACATAAAGGTGCCGCCCAGAGGTACATAAAGGAGCCGCCTAGAGGCACACAAAGGCCGCCTAGAGGCACATAAAGGCCCCCTAAAGGCACATAAAGGGGCCGCCCAGAGGCACATAAAGGTGCCGCCCAGAGGTACATAAAGGAGCCGCCTAGAGGCACATAAAGGGCCGCCTAGAGGCACATAAAGGGGCCGCCCAGAGGCACATAAAGGAGCCGCCTAGAGGTACATAAAGGTGCCGCCCAGAGGCACATAAAGGGCCGCCTAGAGGCACATAAAGGGCCGCCTAGAGGCACATAAAGGGCCGCCTAGAGGCACATAAGGAGCCGCCGCACTAGAGGCACATAAAGGGCCGCCTAGAGGCACATAAAGGTGCCGCCTAGAGGCACATAAAGGGGCCGCCTAGAGGCACATAAAGGGCCGCCCAGAGGCACATAAAGTGCCGCCTAGAGGCACATAAAGGGCCGCCTAGAGGGACCTAAAAGGGCCGCCTAGGGGGAAATAAAGGGCCGCCTAGAGGCACATAAAGGTGCCGCCTAGAGGTACATAAAGGGGCCGCCTAGAGGCACATAAAGGGGCCGCCCAGAGGCACATAAAGGGCCGCCTAGAGGCACATAAAGGGACCGCCTAGAGGCACATAAAGGGCCGCCTAGAGGCACATAAAGGGGCCGCCTAGAGGCACATAAAGGTGCCGCCTAGAGGCACATAAAGTGCTGCCCAGAGGTACATAAAGGGTCCGTCCAGAGGCACATAAAGGAGCCGCCTAGAGGCAAACAAAGGCCGCCTAGAGGCACATAAAGGGCCGCCTAGAGGCACATAAAGGGCCGCCTAGAGGCACATAAAGGAGCCGCCTAGAGGCACATAAAGGGCCGCCCAGAGGCACATAAAGGGCCGCCTAGAGGTACATAAATGGCCGCCTAGAGGCACATAAAGGGCCGCCTAGAGGCACATAAAGGGCCGCCTAGAGGCACATAAAGGGCCGCCTAGAGGCACATAAAGGGCCGCCTAGAGGCACATAAAGGGGCCGCCTAGAGGCACATAAAGGGCCGCCTAGAGGCACATAAAGGAGCCGCCTAGAGGCACATAAAAGTGCCGCCTAGAGGCACATAAAGGGCCGCCTAGAGGCACATAAAGGGGCCGCCTAGAAGCACATAAATGGCCGCCTAGAGGCGCATAAAGAGCCGCCTAGAGGCACATAAAGGGCCGCCGAGAGGCACATAAAGAGCCGCCTAGAGGTACATAAAGGGCCGCCTAGAGGCACATAAAAGGGCCGCCTAGAGGCACATAAAGGGCCGCCTAGAGGCACATAAAGGAGCCGCCTAGAGGCACATAAAGGGCCGCCTAGAGGCACATAAAGGGCCGCCTAGAGGCACATAAAGGTGCCGCCTAGAGGCACATAAGGGCCGCCTAGAGTACATAAATGAGCCGCCTAGAGGCACATAAGGGCCGCCTAGAGGCACATAAAGGGGCCGCCTAGAGGCACATAAAGGGCCGCCTAGAGGCACATAAAGGGCCGCCTAGAGGCACATAAGGGCCGCCCAGAGGCCGCCTAGAGGCACATAAAGGGCCGCCTAGAGGCACATAAAGGGGCCGCCTAGAGGCACATAAAGGGCCGCCTAGAGGCACATAAAGGAGCCGCCTAGAGGCACATAAAGGGCCGCCTAGAGATACATAAAGGGCCGCCTAGAGGCACATAAAGGGGCCGCCTAGAGGCACATAAAGGGGCCGCCTAGAGGCACATAAGGCCGCCTAGAGCACATAAAGGCCGCCTAGAGGTACATAAAGGGCCGCCTAGAGGTACATAAAGGGCCGCCTAGAGGCACATAAAGGGCCGCCTAGAGGCACATAAAGGGCCGCCTAGAGGCACATAAAGGGCCGCCTAGAGGCACATAAAGGGCCGCCTAGAGGCACATAAAGGGGCCGCCTAGAGGCACATAAAGGGCCGCCTAGAGGTACATAAAGGCCGCCTAGAGGCACATAAAGGGCCGCCTAGAGGTACATAAAGGGCCGCCTAGAGGCACATAAAGGCCGCCTAGAGGCACATAAAGGACCGCCTAGAGGCACATAAAGGGCCGCCCAGAGGCACATAAAGGGGCCGCCTAGAGGCACATAAAGGCCGCCTAGAGGCACATAAAGGGCCGCCCAGAGGCACATAAAGGGGCCGCCTAGAGGTACATAAAGGGCCGCCTAGAGGCACATAAAGGGGCCGCCTAGAGGCACATAAAGGGCCGCCTAGAGGCACATAAAGGGCCGCCTAGAGGCACATAAGGAGCCGCCTAGAGGCACATAAAGGGCCGCCCAGAGGCACATAAAGGGGCCGCCTAGAGGCACATAAAGGGGCCGCCTAGAGGCACATAAAGGGCCGCCTAGAGGCACATAAAGGGGCCGCCCAGAGGCACATAAAGGGCCGCCCAGAGGCACATAAAGGGCCGCCCAGAGGCACATAAAGGGCCGCCTAGAGGCACATAAAGGGCCGCCTAGAGGCACATAAAGGAGCCGCCTAGAGGCACATAAAGGAGCCGCCTAGAGGTACATAAAGGGGCCGCCCAGAGGCACATAAAGGGCCGCCCAGAGGCACATAAAGGGCCGCCTAGAGGCACATAAAGGAGCCGCCCAGAGGCACATAAAGGGGCCGCCTAGAGGCACATAAAGGGCCGCCTAGAGGCACATAAAGGGCCCGCCCAGAGGCACATAAAGGGCCGCCTAGAGGCACATAAAGGAGCCGCCTAGAGGCACATAAAGGGGCCGCCTAGAGGCACATAAAGGGCCGCCTAGAGGCACATAAAGGGGCCGCCTAGAGGCACATAAAGGGCCGCCCAGAGGCACATAAAGGAGCCGCCCAGAGGCACATAAAGGGCCGCCTAGAGGCACATAAAGGGCCGCCCAGAGGCACATAAAGGGCCGCCTATAGGCACATAAAGGGGCCGCCTAGAGGCACATAAAGGGCCGCCCAGAGGCCACATAAAGCCGCCTAGAGGCACATAATGGGGCCGCCTAGAGGCACATAAAGCCGCCTAGAGGCACATAAAGGAGCCGCCTAGAGGCACATAAAGGGCCGCCTAGAGGTACATAAAGGGGCCGCCTAGAGGCACATAAAGGGCCGCCTAGAGGCACATAAAGGAGCCGCCCAGAGGCACATACAGGGGCCGCCTAGAGGCACATAAAGGGCCGCCTAGAGGCACATAAGGGGCCGCCTAGAGGCACATAAAGGAGCCGCCTAGAGGCACATAAAGGGGCCGCCTAGAGGCACATAAAGGGGCCGCCTAGAGGCACATAAAGGGCCGCCTAGAGGCACATAAAGGAGCCGCCTAGAGGCACATAAAGGGGCCGCCTAGAGGCACATAAAGGAGCCGCCTAGAGGCACATAAAGGAGCCGCCTAGAGGCACATAAAGGGCCGCCTAGAGGCACATAAAGGGCCGCCTAGAGGTACATAAAGGGCTGCCTAGAGGCACATAAAGGGCCGCCTAGAGGCGCATAAAGGGCCGCCTAGAGGCACATTAAGAGCCGCCTAGAGGCACATAAAGAGCCGCCTAGAGGCACATAAATGAGCCGCCTAGAGGTACATAAAGGGCCGCCTAGAGGTACATAAAGGGCCGCCTAGAGGCACATAAAGGGCCGCCTAGAGGCACATAAAGGAGCCGCCTAGAGGCACATAAAGGCCGCCTAGAGGCACATAAAGGGGCCGCCTAGAGGCACATAAAGGGCCGCCTAGAGGCACATAAAGGAGCCGCCTAGAGGCACATAAAGGGCCGCCTAGAGGCACATAAAGGAGCCGCCTAGAGGCGCATAAAGGTGCCGCCTAGAGGCACATAAAGGAGCCGCCTAGAGGCACATAAAGGGGCCGCCTAGTGGCACATAAAGGAGCTGCCTAGAGGCACATAAAGGAGCCGCCTAGAGGCGCATAAAGGTGCCGCCTAGAGGCACATAAAGGAGCCGCCTAGAGGCGCATAAAGGTGCCGCCTAGAGGCACATAAAGGGCCGCCTAGAGGCACATAAAGGGCCGCCTAGAGGCACATAAAGGAGCCGCCTAGAGGCACATAAAGGAGCCGCCTAGAGGCGCATAAAGGGCCGCCTAGAGGCACATAAAGGAGCCGCCTAGAGGCGCATAAAGGAGCCGCCTAGAGGCACATAAAGGTGCCGCCTAGAGGCACATAAAGGTGCCGTTTAGAGGTACATAAAGGGGCCGCCTAGAGGTTCATAAAGAGCCGCCTAGAGGCACATAAAGGGCCGCCTAGAGGCACATAAAGGGCCGCCTAGAGGTACATAAAGGAGCCGTTTAGAGGCGCATAAAGGTGCCGCCTAGAGGCACATAAAGGGCCGCCTAGAGGCACATAAAGGAGCCGTTTAGAGGCGCATAAAGGTGCCGCCTAGAGGCACATAAAGGGCCGCCTAGAGGTTCATAAAGGAGCCGCCTAGAGGCACATAAAGGGCCGCCTAGAGGCACATAAAGGGCCGCCTAGAGGTTCATAAAGGAGCCGCCTAGAGGCACATAAAGGGCCGCCTAGAGGTTCATAAAGGGGCCGCCTAGAGGCACATAAAGGAGCCGCCTAGAGGCACATAAAGGAGCCGCCTAGAGGCACATAAGGGCCGCCTAGAGGCACATAAAGGGGCCGCCCAGAGGCACATAAAGGGCCGCCTAGAGGCGCATAAAGGGCCGCCTAGAGGCACATAAAGGAGCCGCCTGGAGGTACATAAAGGGCCGCCTAGAGGCACATAAAGGGGCCGCCTAGAGGTACATAAAGGGGCCGCCTAGAGGCACATAAAGGGCCGCCTAGAGGCTCATAAAGGAGCCGCCTAGAGGCACATAAAGGGCTGCCTAGAAGCACATAAAAGAGCCGCCTAGAGGCACATAAAGGTGCCGCCCAGAGGCACATAAAGGGGCTGCCTAGAGGTACATAAAGGCCGCCTAGAGGCACATAAAGGGGCCTCCCAGAGGCACATAAAGGGGCCGCCTAGAGGTACATAAAGGGGCCGCCCAGAGGCACATAAAGGGGCCGCCCAGAGGCACATAAAGGGCCGCCTAGAGGCACATAAAGGAGCCGCCTAGAGGCACATAAAGGAGCCGCCCAGAGGCACATAATAGGGCCGCCCAGAGGTACATAAAGGGGCCGCCCAGAGGCACATAAAGGGGCCGCCCAGAGGCACATAAAGGGCCGCCTAGAGGCACATAAAGGAGCCGCCCAGAGGCACATAAAGGGCCGCCCAGAGGCACATAAAGGAGCCGCCCAGAGGCACATAATGGGGCCGCCCAGAGGTACATAAAGGCCGCCTAGAGGCACATAAAGGAGCCGCCTAGAGGCACATAAAGGGGCCGCCTAGAGGCACATAAAGGGGCCGCCTAGAGGCACATAAAGGGCCGCCCAGAGGCACATAAGGGGCCGCCTAGAGGCACATAAAGGGGCCGCCCAGAGGCACATAAAGGGGCCGCCTAGAGGCACATAAAGGGCCGCCTAGAGGCACATAAAGGGGCCGCCTAGAGGCACATAAAGGAGCCGCCTAGAGGCACATAAAGGAGCCGCCTAGAGGCACATAAAGGGGCCGCCCAGAGGCACATAAAGGGGCCGCCTAGAGGCACATAAAGGGCCGCCTAGAGGCACATAAAGGAGCCGCCCAGAGGCACATAAAGGGGCCGCCTAGAGGCACATAAAGGAGCCGCCTAGAGGCACATAAAGGGGCCGCCTAGAGGTACATAAAGGGCCGCCTAGAGGCACATAAAGGAGCCGCCTAGAGGCACATAAAGGGGCCGCCTAGAGGCACATAAAGGGCCGCCTAGAGGTACATAATGGGGCCGCCTAGAGACACATAAAGGGGCCGCCTAGAGGCACATAAAGGGGCCGCCTAGAGGCACATAAAGCCGCCTAGAGGCACATAAAGAGGCACATAAGGAGGCCGCCTAGAGGCACATAAAGGAGCCGCCTAGAGGTACATAAAGGCCGCCTAGAGGCACATAAAGGAGCCGCCTAGAGGCACATAAAGGGCCGCCTAGAGGCACATAAAGGAGCCGCCTAGAGGCACATAAAGGAGCCGCCTAGAGGCACATAAAGGGGCCGCCTAGAGGCACATAAAGGGGCCGCCTAGAGGCACATAAAGGGCCGCCTAGAGGCACATAAAGGGGCCGCCTAGAGCACATAAAGGGCCGCCTAGAGGCACATAAAGGGCCGCCTAGAGCCACATAAAGGAGCCGCCTAGAGGCACATAAAGGGCCGCCTAGAGGTACATAAAGGGGCCGCCTAGAGGCACATAAAGGGGCCGCCTAGAGGCACATAAAGGGCCGCCTAGAGGCACATAAAGGAGCCGCCTAGAGGCACATAAAGGAGCCGCCTAGAGGCACATAAAGGGCCGCCTAGAAGCACATAAAGGAGCCGCCTAGAGGCACATAAGGAGCCGCCTAGAGGCACATAAAGGAGCCGCCTAGAGGCACATAAAGGTGCCGCCTAGAGGCACATAAAGGAGCCGCCTAGAGGCACATAAAGGAGCCGCCTAGAGGCACATAAAGGTGCCGCCTAGAGGCACATAAAGGAGCCGCCTAGAGGCACATAAAGGTGCCGCCTAGAGGCACATAAAGGAGCCGCCTAGAGGCACATAAGGGGCCGCCTAGTGGCACATAAAGGAGCTGCCTAGAGGCACATAAAGGAGCCGCCTAGAGGCGCATAAAGGTGCCGCCTAGAGGCACATAAAGGAGTCGCCTAGAGGCACATAAAGGAGCCGCCTAGAGGCACATAAAGGTGCCGCCTAGAGGCACATAGAGGTGCCGTTTAGAGGTACATAAAGGGGCCGCCTAGAGGTTCATAAAGGAGCCGCCTAGAGGCACATAAAGGGCCGCCTAGAGGCACATAAAGGAGCCGTTTAGAAGCGCATAAAGGTGCCGCCTAGAGGTACATAAAGGGCCGCCTAGAGGTACATAAAGGGCCGCCTAGAGGCACATAAAGGAGCCGCCTAGAGGCACATAAAGGGGCCGCCTAGAGGTACATAAAGGGCCGCCTAGAGGCACATAAAGGAGCCGCCTAGAGGCACATAAAGGCCGCCTAGAGGCACATAAAGGGCCGCCTAGAGGCATAAAGGGCCGCCTAGAGGCGCATAAGGGGCCGCCTAGAGGCACATAAAGGAGCCGCCTAGAGATACATAAAGGGCCGCCTAGAGGTTCATAAAGGGCCGCCTAGAGGCACATAAAGGGCCGCCTAGAGGCACATAAAGGGGCCGCCTAGAGGCACATAAAGGAGCCGCCCAGAGGCACATAAAGGCCGCCTAGAGGCACATAAAGGGCCGCCCAGAGGCACATAAAGGGGCCGCCTAGAGGCACATAAAGGAGCCGCCTAGAGGCACATAAAGGGCCGCCTAGAGGCACATAAAGGGGCCGCCTAGAGGCACATAAAGGGGCCGCCTAGAGGCACATAAAGGGCCGCCTAGAGGCACATAAAGGAGCCGCCTAGAGGTACATAAAGGGCCGCCTAGAGGCACATAAAGGGGCCGCCTAGAGGCACATAAAGGGGCCGCCTAGAGGCACATAAAGGGCCGCCTAGAGGCACATAAAGGAGCCGCCTAGAGGCACATAAAGGGGCCGCCTAGAGGCACATAAAGGGGCCGCCTAGAGGCACATAAAGGGCCGCCTAGAGGCACATAAAGACCGCCTAGAGGCACATAAAGGGGCCGCCTAGAGGCACATAAAGGGGCCGCCTAGAGGCACATAAAGAGGCCGCCTAGAGGCACATAAAGGGCCGCCTAGAGGCACATAAAGGAGCCGCCTAGAGCACATAAAGGGGCCGCCTAGAGGCACATAAAGGAGCCGCCTAGAGGCACATAAGGGCCGCCTAGAGGCACATAAGGGGCCGCCTAGAGGCACATAAAGGAGCCGCCTAGAGGCACATAAAGGGCCGCCCAGAGGCACATAAAGCACATAAAGGGCCGCCTAGAGGCACATAAAGGGCCGCCTAGAGGCACATAGCCGCCTAGAGGCACATAAAGCCGCCTAGAGGCACATAAAGGGCCGCCTAGAGGCACATAAAAAGAGGCCGCCTAGAGGTACATAAAGGGCCGCCTAGAGGCACATAAGGAGCCGCCTAGAGGCACATAAGAGGCCGCCTAGAGGCACATAAAGGGGCCGCCTAGAGGCACATAAAGGGCCGCCTAGAGGCACATAAAGGGCCGCCTAGAGGCACATAAAGAGAGCCGCCTAGAGGCACATAAAGGGGCCGTCCAGAGGCACATAAAGGAGCCGCCTAGAAGCACATAAAGGCCGCCTAGAGGCACATAAAGGAGCCGCCTAGAGGCACATAAAGGTGCCGCCCAGAGGCACATAAAGGGGCTGCCTAGAGGTACATAAAGGCCGCCTAGAGGCACATAAAGGAGCCGCCTAGAGGCACATAAAGGGCCGCCTAGAGGCACGCCGCCTAGAGGCACATAAAGGGGCCGCCTAGAGGCACATAAAGGGCCGCCTAGAGGCACATAAAGGGCCGCCTAGAGGCACATAAAGGAGCCGCCTAGAGGCACATAAAGGGCCGCCTAGAGGCACATAAAGGCCGCCTAGAGGCACATAAAGGGCCGCCCAGAGGCACATAAATGGGCCGCCTAGAGGCACATAAAGGAGGCACCGCCCAGAGGCACATAAAGGCCGCCTAGAGGCACATAAAAGAGGCACATAATGGGCCGCCTAGAGGCACATAAAGGAGCCGCCTAGAGGCACATAAAGGGGCCGCCTAGAGGCACATAAAGGGCCGCCTAGAGGTTCATAAAGGGGCCGCCTAGAGGCACATAAAGGGCCGCCTAGAGGCACATAAAGGAGCCGCCTAGAGGCACATAAAGAGGCACCGCCTAGAGGCACATAAAGGAGCCGCCTAGAGGCACATAAAGGTGCCGCCCAGAGGCACAAAAAGAGGCCGCCTAGAGTTACATAAAGGCCGCCTAGAGGCACATAAAGGGGCCTCCCAGAGGCACATAAAGGAGCCGCCTAGAGGCACATAAAGGAGCCGCCCAGAGGCACATAAAGGAGCCGCCTAGAGGCACATAAAGGCCGCCTAGAGGCACATAAAGGAGCAGCCTAGAGGCACATAAAGGAGCCGTCTAGAGGCACATAAAGGGCCGCCTAGAGATACATAAAGGGCCGCCTAGAGGCACATAAAGGAGCCGCCTAGAGGCACATAAAGGGGCCGCCCAGAGGCACATAAAGGGGCCGCCTAGTGGCACATAAAGGAGCTGCCTAGAGACACATAAAGGAGCCGCTTAGAGGCGCATAAAGGTGCCGCCTAGAGGCACATAAAGGAGCCACCTAGAGGCGCATAAAGGTGCCGCCTAGAGGCACCCGCCTAAGCGCCGTGTTCCTCGTGAACCAGCAACAGTGTTCCTTGTGAACCAGCAACAGTGTTCCTTGTGAACCAGCAACAGTGTTCCTTGTGAACCAGCAACAGTGTTCCTTGTGAACCAGCAACAGTGTTCCTTGTGAACAACAGTGTTCCTTGTGACCAGCAACAGTGTTCCTTGTGAACCGTCAACAGTGTTCCTTGTGAACCAGCAACAGTGTTCCTTGTGAACCAGCAACAGTGTTCCTTGTGAACCAGCAACAGTGTTCCTTGTGAACCGTAACAGTGTTCCTTGAACCAGCAACAGTGTTCCTTGTGTACCAGCAACAGTGTTCCTTGTGAACCAGCAACAGTGTTCCTTGTGAACCAGCAACAGTGTTCCTTGTGAACCAGCAACAGTGTTCCTTGTGAACCAGCAACAGTGTTCCTTGTGAACCAGCAACAGTGTTCCTTGTGAACCAGCAACAGTGTTCCTTGTGAACCAGCAACAGTGTTCCTTGTGAACCAGCAACAGTGTTCCTTGTGAACCAGCAACAGTGTTCCTTGTGAACCAGCAACAGTGTTCCTTGTGAACCAGTGTTCCTTGTGAACCAGCACAGTGTTCCTTGTGAACCAGCAACAGTGTTCCTTGTGAACCAACACACAGTTCAGGAGAGAACAGCCCGCCACAGTCACACAGTCAGCCCCACAACATTAGGGTTCCGGCCTCCGGACAAATACTTGGTAAACAACAATTTGAAAGCAGTTTATTACGGACTGATCACAGGAATATTAACATATATTTTCTTCCCATCATCCCGAGCCCGCAGCTGCGAGAACATGTGACTTTTACAGTTGTCAAAAGACAGAGGAAGATGGAGACAGAGGCAGGTAGGGAGAGATGTGAAGAGGGAGGGAGAGAGAGAGAGAGAGAGAGAGAGAGAGAGAGAGAGAGAGAGAGAGAGAGAGAGAGAGAGAGAGAGAGAGAGAGAGAGAGAGAGAGAGAGAGAGAGAGAGAGAGAGAGAGAGAGAGAGAGAGAGAAAGAGGGAAGAGAAGAGAGAGAGAGAGAGAGAGAGAGAGAGAGAGAGAGAGAGAGAGAGAGAGAGAGAGAGAGAGAGAGAGAGAGAGAGAGAGAGAGAGAAAGAGGAAGAGAGAGAGAGAGAGAGAGAGAGAGAGAGAGGAGGAGAGAGAGAGAGAGAGAGAGAGAGAGAGAAGAGAGAGAGAGAGAGAGAGAGAGAGAGAGAGAGCAACCCGTTCTCACACAAGACAGCACATATATGACTTAATGCTTAAAGTCAATATGTTGAATATGAATTAGTAAATATGTGATATATTCCCAGTTACTTTTTTTTCCAAGGCTCAAACTCTTCCTCACGTACCAACTTGCGTCTCACAGTACCCGTCCGTCACCTAGATAGCAGAATAGTCGTGATTGGTTCAATTATAAGGAAAATTGTACTTTTCAGGTCCCACATGGGTTGTGAAATTTACCTACTATTGTCCATGCTCTTAGAATATTATAGATCAGCTACTTCCTATTGAAGGTTCGTAGTTTTGTTTTGAGAAATATTAGTTGTTCTTAGTAAATTATAATAAGCACTAAAAATTATTACATAGAATAACAGTCCTTCACCAATCAATATTATATACCATAGTTGGTGCTTTACAAATCTTTAAAGGATGTTTTGTAGGAACGCTAACAGAAAACGATGATTCATTGGAATGTCTATGGGGTAAACTACTCTAAACAGGATGGTATTGTGTCTACTATACCAACTACAGGATCGGTATATTGTCCACTACCACCTGTTAGGTGAGTAAGGGGTGCAATACCACCCACAGGATGGGTATGAGGGTCACATCCACCCAGAGGATGAGTATGGGGATCACATCCACCCACAGGAAGGGTATGGGGTCCAATACCACCCACAGGATGAGTATGGCGTCCACTACAACCCACAGGATGGGTATGGGGCTCCAACCACCCATAGAATGGGTATGGGGCTCCAACCACCCATAAAATAGGTATGGGGTCCAATAACACCCACTGGATGTGTATATGGCGTCCATTGCCGCGCGTCGAACTCGAAAACCGCAGCATTCATCTCAGAACCATGCCTATTTCACGCAGATTCCTTAATAAACGTAAAAGTTTTATATGTCACAAGAAAGATAGAAATATAAGCTTCATTCTAAATACCTTACCATGGGCATATTTAAATTTAAAGCGAAGATACGTGTACTTTTATAATAGCCGAGCTCCGACCCCGGACAGATCGATCGACCGAGCAACTCTCTCTCAGAACAATGTTTATTTCACGTGAATTCGTTAGTAAACATATATGTTTTATATGTCTCAAGAAAGACAGACATATAAGCTTCACTTTAAACACTTTACTATAGACATATTTAAATTTCTAATGAAGATTATTGTATTTTAAAAATTACGGAGCTCCCACCCCGTACAGACTGAACGACAGAGCAACTCGCTGTCAGATCAATGTTTATTTCACGTAAATTCGTTAATAAACACAAATGTTTTATAAGTCTTAAGCAAGATAGAAATAAGAGCTTCATTTTAAATACATTACAATAGACATATTTATAGCTCAAGTGAAGATACATATGTTTTTATAGTAACGCTCAGTAGCTTGTCGGGCATGGAGTGCAGACGCCTACGCACTTGCCGATATATTGTATAATTAACAAAGATACGCTAATAAAGCCTAAAATCTTATATGCCTCCAGAAAGACCGATATATGAACATTATTATAATTGCACCAAATGAAATATATCATGTTCGAGAACAAAGATATATCAATTTTAAATTAAGTTTCGACTCTCTCTCGGGTGAGAGAGATGGGGCGACTCTCGCCCCATCTATTGGAGATTCTGTGCACTAAATACCCAAAGCTACTCAAACCCTCCTAGCATTATTTAAGTAATGAAGTAATATGGTATATTTACTCACTATAATGTGGGTGCTAAATGCAGAACATGAGAAAACATATATTTACTCCAAACTAATATAATTTCATTATGATATAAGTAGCATCAAATTAAAGGAAGTCGATGGTCCAAGCAGCAATGTTGTGGAGCGACTTATCCAAGATATATCGTTGTTTGGAAAGTGTTTGTTGGCATATCCAGTTGTCGCGCTTCTCTGCTCAAATTATCACAAATTTAAATTATAATGTTAACAAGTAGAATACGTATTTTTAATAAAATCTAACATAACTAGCCAGAAAACATTTAACATTAATTAAAAATATATGTTTGGAAGTTAAATCGACTTCATAGGACAATGGTTTTGTTATATATACTCGTTATTCGTTGACATGCGTTCGCTACTTAAACTACCATGTACTGTACTTATGTAAAATCTCCCATGTCTCTCTTCGCTCATCTCACCGAACCCTACAGGCTCTGTGATATATTGTTTAATTAATTGAGATTCACAAATAAAGCTTATAATTGTATATGTTATCAAAAAGGCAGAGCTTATTTTAGTTCATTTATTATGCCCCCCATACCCATCCTATGAGCGATAGTGGAGTGTTACAGAGGCACATAATGGGCTCAGGGACTGAGCCCCACAATTCATATAGCCAAGCAAGTTATAATCTTGATAAGCTAGTTACAAAAGTCAATGCACATTGTCACATCAACAATGGGCTCGAGTCCGACCACAAGTACAGTTTATAATTTAAGCAACTGACATATATGGAGGGCTAGTGTCACAATTGATATGTTTATCCTACACATAACCCCCCTCCCCCATCCAATGGGCAGCGGTGGATAGGTTACAATCAAGTCGTTTTTTTTTGCGTTTTATTCAGAGATTAGATCTTATTGGGTGAGGAAAGATATTCATATTTTAAAGAAGGCTTCTTGGCTGATGCTCTCCATTGATGGAAAATATACAACCTTTTGAAAATCATGTTAGTTTGATCTAGATATTGTAATTACGAAAGTATTTATGTCATCTGAAAGGTAGAAATATAGGCTACATTTAAAATCCTTTGTCATAAATATAACTGAAGTGAAAACGAAGATATATGCGTTTTTGATAGTTACTTGATGGCTAGCTCTGAGAGTGTGAAGCCCTGCACACCAGCCAATAAATTGTATAATTAGTTTCCATATATTTTAATTAATCTTAAAAATCTATATGTCAGAAGAAAGGAAGATGTAGCCGTTAATGTGACAACATTTAAAAATAAATATATCTTAAGTTATATAAATAATACCACCTTATCGCCGGTGTCCGGACACATAAAAATTACCTAGGTATCAGTATCCAGCCAGGCGGGGATCACAGGCTGCACAATACTGATAAATTATGTAATGCACTACTTGTGGTCCATCTCGAACCCATTTATGATGTGACGACTTATAGTGAATTTTGTAACTAGCTCATCAAGATTGTAACTTGCTTAGCTAAATGATTTGTGAGGTTCGGTCCATTCATTTTCATTCTTTATTATGCATCCCATACCCATCCCGTGGGCGGTGGTGTAAAGGATTACAGAGGCACATAATCGGTTCAGGAACTGAACCCTCTAGTTCGTTTAGCTAAGCAAATAACAATCTTTTGACGCTAGTTACAAAATTATTAATGTACACATACTTATGCATACATGTACATATTCATACGTATACATATATACATACACATACATATTTAATCACCCACACAAATACACATCAGTAATCTTTTGTGTCTCAAGTGATTCAACAAGAGGCTCACAACAGTCACTATAAAAGGCACTTTACATCTATGAGGAGTCGCACAGTTACTAGTCTTGCTCCACACCCACCCAACTGGGCGGCAGCTTTACAGTCATGTGCTCCACACCCACCCAACTGGGCGGCAGCTTTACAGTCATGTGCTCCACACCCACCCAACTGGGCGGCAGCTTTACAGTCATGTGCTCCACACCCACCCAACTGGGAGGCAGCTTTACAGTCATGTGCTCCACACCCACCCAACTGGGCGGCAGCTTTACAGCCATGTGATCCACACCCACCCAACTGGGCGGCAGCTTTACAGTCATGTGCTCCACACCCACCCAACTGGGCGGCAGCTTTACAGTCATGTGCTCCACACCCACCCAACTGGGAGGCAGCTTTACAGTCATGTGCTCCACACCCACCCAACTGGGCGGCAGCTTTACAGCCATGTGATCCACACCCACCCAACTGGGCGGCAGCTTTACAGTCATGTGTATGCATTACCTACAGTAAGCAAATTTTGGATACTTCGCTAAGATTTCGGGCAGCACATCATTATGAATGAAGTACTTACACATTTCATGGACACTATTGATGTTGTTATCTTTAAATTCCGCTATTTTTCACATTCCATTATATAATGACGCAAAGGATGCGAATAGTTCTGCTGACAGAGTTTACATTTAGTCAAATCTAAATCATCAGATGTTACAAACTTCCAGAGGTACTTGTAGCCGAGCCTAAACCTAGCAGTGGTAACATCTAGAAGTCTGCTAACATTATTGGATGACCCATAGACGAGCGATTCATCAAAGTTTATACAATATTGTGAATTGAGAGTCAGTGTAGTAACATAAATTGGTAAATAATAAATATTGTAAGTTAAGAATCTGATGCATGTGTGTGTTTGGGGGGGGGGGGGGGTTATACCCTTGGTAAGCGAGAGTGGAAAGTAACCTTAGACGTTCTGCGGTCAACGTGGGGGGGGGGGAAGGGAGGGAGGGAGGGTGGGAGAGTCAAATCCACCCTCCTCACATCTGGGCATAGTACCACCAGCCTCCAACTGAAGCTTGTAGATGCTTCATCTAACCTTACTTATGTCACACATTAACCTACAGTTCCTGTGATATTTAAACTCCTCATCACAGTGGCGTCTCACCAATATAAACTGTATTGGATTTTGTCCCGAAATAGCTATATGCTGACTGGACGTGTATGTATGTATGTATGTATGTATGTATGTATGTATGTATGTATGTATGTATGTATTATGTATGTATGTATGTATGTATGGATGGATGGATGGATGGATGTATGTACGCATGCATGTATGTATGGATGTATGTATGTACGCATGTATGTATGTATGTATGTATGTATGTATGTATGTATGTATGTATGTATGTATGTATGTATGTATGTATGTATGTATGTATGTATTTATATATGCATGTATATATGCATGTATTTATATACGCATGTATGTATGTATGTATGTATGTATGTATGTATGTATGTATGTATGTATGTATGTATGTATGTATGCATGTATGTATGTATGTATGTATGTATGTATGTATGTATGTATGTATGTATGTATGTATGTATGTATGGATGGATGGATGGATGTACGCATGCATGCATGTATGTATGCATGTATGTATGTATGTATGTATGTATGTATGTATGTATGTATGTATGCATGCATGCATGCAT
>NW_025575450.1:0-21959 GCF_020424385.1 Procambarus clarkii
TGACCCTTCTATCACTTACTGTCATCTGGACAATGTAGGCCAGTAGCGTCAGTGAGGAGGGAGTGGCAGCCATTGTTATGGACTTAGACCATAGAGGCTCACGGGAGCAAATACGGCTCCTGTTAATTTTACTTGGACGAAGTGTTATGGAAACCAAAGGTGTACCATCATCAACACGCTGTCAACAAATACAAGTTAAGTGTTCTGCCGAAACCCATTTATCTATCATTTATGGCCATTAATGTCATTAGATAGGGCGGGCCGGTTAGAATACAAACTGCCTCTTAATAAAAGGTAATTAAGCCTAGGTCTTTACGGTTCAATGTACAGTGTTTTCTCTGATATAGCTGTCATATATTAGGATTCTGGCTTTATAGCTAGCGCCCTTTTGACAGGTCAAGACGAGGAAGCATGCTTTGTGTACCAGTTACTGGGTGATGGAAGCTACCTCAAAGAGGATAATTCGGTGTTTACATCCTAGTTATATCTGGTGGACTAAGGCCTGCTGTGCAATAAGATAAGGAACCTCTTCAATGTTTAACAATATATGTAGTTTAATACTGTAGTTTGATTGGCTGCATATATATAAATTCAATATAAACCCCCCCTAATGTTTAGAGCAGGGGTCTCCAAACTATGGCCCGCAGGCCACATCTGGCCCGCCACATAATTTCATCCGGCCCTCCAAACAAATCCCTGTGTGGTGGCCTTGAAAAAATATTATCATACGAATGGCATCGCAGAATTATTCAAAGCTGGGGCTGCTGACTGGTGGCGCTCAACCCGAGTCAGTTTTCCTCTCTCTCGATAGTGTGACGCACAGATACTAATACTGGTAGGTATGTGTTGTGCATTACAACCAATCAGTTGTGTATAACTGTATATTGTGGGGATGGAGGGCGAGTGGGGCTTCGCTGCTTCCGTTTCAAGGAGCACAAACACTGTACAATATTCTTTTCTCTGTACTTGACAATGCCTTTATCTTAGTTATACAAAATAGCAATAATACTATTGTAGCCAAAAATATTGCATGTTTAAATAGTTAAAATGGTAACCATTAAGTTTATCAACGAAAGCTGTTGCCATAATATTTACCACTTTATAATAATATGCTATGCTTTTTAACACCACATACAAGCTGTTTTTTTTCCTGTAGAATTTATTTCATTTATTTTACCCTTATGTTTTCAGATATGGAAAAGATAGAGAAAGAAAAGTGGACAGTGAGTGCCGTCGGTTCAATGACGAATGGAAGATAAAGTACTTTTTTGTGATAGCAAATGATAAAGCTTTATGCATAATATGTTGAGACAGTGTTGCTGTTCTGAAGGAATACAATATTCGTCAGCACTATGAATCTAAACATGGCTCAAGTTATTCTCACATCACAGGAGCAGAACGCACTAAAAAGTTTGAATCATTTCAGCACAGTCTGCATTCTCAACAAGCTGTTTTCAGTAAGAAAAAATCTGAAAATGAAAAATTCAACTAGAGCCAGTTACAAAGTTGCCTATGTGTTGGCTAAAAAAGGAAAACCTTTCACTGATGGTAGTATCATAAAGAGTGTATAGTGGAAGCAGCAGGAGAGGTATGTCCAGAAAAAGTAAACCTCTTCAAAATGATAAGTCTTGGGTCAAATACTGTTGCTCGTAGAATTGAAGATTTAGGAGGCGACATAATTCGGCAAATAAAGGAAAAAACAAAAAGATTTTGTTGGTATTCTCTTGCGTTGGATGAATCAACTGATGTGTATGATACTTCTCAGCTCTTAGTATTCATCCGTGGTGTTGATAGTGAATTTAATGTGAGCCAAGAATTAGCATCAGTTCACGGCATGCACACCACAACAACTGGAGAAGACATTTTCAATGAAGTAAGTAAAACTATGACAGAATATAACCTGGAATGGAAACAAGTGCAGTGTGTGACAATTGATGGAGGAAAGAATATGTCTGGGACAAAGAAGGGTTTGGTTGGGCAAATTACAACAGCTTGTGAGGTTGGAGGATTCTCAAAACCCATTTTTCTGCATTGCCTTATCCATCAACAAGCATTGTGCCTAAAATATGTTGATATGTCTTGTGTCATGAAACCTGTTGTTTCTGTGGTTAATTTCATTAGATCTCATGCACTCAACCATCGCCAGTTCCGTGATTTCTTGAAAGAAATTGATGCGGAGTTTGTTAACTTGCCTTATTATACAGCAGTTAGATGGCTTAGTTGTGGAAAGGTTTTGCTGCATTTCTTTGAGCTCAGATTAGAAATTGATTTATTTCTCACAGAGAAAAATAAACCTCATTCTGATAAAAAGATATTATCAGAATGTGAATGGATTTGGAAATTGGCATTTTTTGCAGATAAGACAGGTCATATGAATAACTTGAATCTGAAATTGCAAGGCAAAACAAATTTGATCAGTGACTACTTTGTTCATGTCAAGGCATTCAGAGCAAAAGTTGCGCTACTTGAAGGCCAGGTGAAGGTTAAGAATTTTGCTCATTTTCCATGTTGTGAAAAATTTCATGCAGAAAGTAAAGTTGAATTTCCTTTTTCATTTGCAAATGAAATAATTTCAGATTTGAAAAAACAGTTTCAGAAGCGATTTGCTGACCTTGATGCCAAAGCAAATGAAATCAGGCTCTTTCATAATCCATTTGACTGCAATGCTGAAAATCTTCCAACTCAATTTCAAATGGATATTATTGATCTCCAGGCAGATGACAGACTGAAAGATAAGTATAGAGAAGGAAATCTGATTGAGTTTTATAAATGCCTGCAGCCAGATCAGTTTCCAAATTTGATAAAGTTTGCTTGGAGTTTTGTGTCCATTTTTGGTTCAACATACTTGTGTGAACAAACTTTTTCCAAAATGAAGTATGTTAAATCTAACTATCGAGCAAATTTGTCTGATGATCACTTGAAATCAATTCTTACAATTGGCTCATCTAATCTGGAACCTGATTTTAATGAAATTTTGAAGTCAAAACGACAGTATCATTCGTCACACTAATTTGGTTGCATAAAACTAAAGGCAGGAATCTATTTAGTTTACCCTGATTTTTTCCAAAAAGATATGTTTTAATTTTTCCATGTTTATACTTTAATATTTGAGGAAATTAAATTACTGGCACTGATTTGTTTTTTGTTTTTTTCATTTTTTATTCCTCCGGCCCGCATAAATATGGGAAATATATAATGTGGCCCTTACATTGAAAGTTTGGGACCCCTGGTGTAGAGGATCGATTTGTGAGATTATTGCAGAAATACAGTCCACTTAAAATCATACAAATTGCTATCGAAGTATACAAATTACGTAATATAAATTCTTTATCAATCATATAAATTAAATAAATATAAATCTCACAGGTCGGTTCCCACAGAGTTTAAGAATATGGGCAGTGAATAAGAAAATAGATAAATGACTGGTTATGAGATGTGGATAATTTGCTGGAGGCGTGAGACTCCAGCAAATTATCCACATCTTAGTAACAGTTGATTGATTGACAGTTGAGAGGTGGGCCGAATAGCAGAGCTCAACCCCCCCCCCCCAACCACCTGCAAGAACAACTAGGTGAACACACACATTCAAGATGAGTACACACTGTGATGATGACGACGCCATCTGTTGAGGGTACCCGACCTCAATTTTTTTTAGGAGGGGAGGTGAGACATCACCATTTGTTGAGCGCACCCGACCACATTTTTTGTTCCCTGGTGGAAAGCTGTAGTCATATCGACACCTGCATAGTTTCCTTCTTTCTATTCATCTTTTATGCCTCAGTGATGTGTCCCTTGGTCGACAAAAATCAGTTCACCCAGGACAGTCCTGAGCTCAAGACGTGTTGCTGTGGAAATAGTGGGTCGAGTCAGTGTATACTGTGATATGTCTGTGATACCCAGGTTAGTATTCGTGATTGAACCGGTGCATCCCGTGATAATCCAATTGAGTTACGAGACAAAATTAACTTCCGTCTGTTAAGGCTTCTTATAGTTGAAGCATGTGCGGAAGCCAGCTAGTGTGTTGCTGGAGTCCTCTGCCAGTTTGTTGCTGGTGACCTCTGCCAGCGTGTTACTGGTGACCCCTTCCAGTGTGTTGCTGGAGACCTCTGACAGCGTTTTGCTGGTGACCCCTGCCAGCGTATTGCTGGAGACCCCAGACAGCGTGTTGCTGGAGACCTGCCAGCGTGTTGCTGGAGACCGCAGCCAGCATGTTGCTGGAGAAAATTCAGTGTGTTGCTGGAGACCTGCAAGAGTGTTGCTGGAGACCTGCAAGAGTGTTGCTGGAGACCTGCAAGAGTGTTGCTGGAGACCTGCAAGAGTGTTGCTGGAGACCTGCCCGGGTGTTGCTGGAGACCTGCCAGTGTGTTGCAGCAGACCTGCCCGCGTGTTGCTGGAGACCCCTGCCAGTGTGTTGCTGGAAACCTGCCCGCGTGTTGCTGGAGACCTGCCAGCGTGTTGCTGGAGACCTGCCAGCGTGTTGCTGGAGACCTGCCAGCGTGTTGCTGGAGACCTGCCAGCGTGTTGCTGGAGACCTGCCAGCGTGTTGCTGGAGACCTGCCAGCTTCTTGCTAGAGACCTGCCAGCTTCTTGCTAGAGACCTGCCAGCGTGTTGCTGGAGAGTAGAAGTGGTGTTTTGCACCGTGACGACACTCTTGAAAACTTGCCAATAATTTACTGAGAAAGGTGAACTCGCTGGCGTGAGAACCAGAGAAGACATTCTCTCGGAGGGTACCTTGAGTGTTGTATGATAGAAGATAGGAGTGGACTCGCTGGGTTAGAAGATCGCAGACGTTCGTTAGTAGTTTCCTGTGTGAAAGTTACACCTGACGTGTTATGTTATGTACATATGTTATAAGTGTATATAGTTAAGAAGTACGCATGGTGATGGTTTTTGTTTAGTAATGTTTACCCCCCTAATCCTTTTGGACTATTACTGCGAGTTCTTAATAACTTATCAATGACTCGCGGTTGTATCGAGTAAGAAGAGGCATTAAAGCCCAATATAAAGTTTGAAATTAAAGAACCCGTTTACTGGCTAAGTGAGGCCGTACCATACACACATACACACACGCACTAATACGATGAAGCCAATCTCCCTAACTACTGCAGGTGTGTGAAGCACCGGCCTGGTCCTAGTGGTCTGGCCAAGAGGTGCCGACCCCCCCCCCTGGTCACTCCAGGTTGCCGAGGGATATCTCTGCCAGCTTCAAGACTAAGACAGCTTTAAGACTATCTGCCTCGTGAAGTTCATCTGTGTTCCTGGTGTTCACTTCCAAGCTGGAGGAAAGTCAGAGCAGTTTGGAAGTTTTACATTCACACACACACACACACAAGCATTAAGAGAGGAATTAAGCATTAATTTCATTAATGCTTAATTATGTATTAAACCATAAGCCGTAAGCAAGAAAGAGAAGGATTGGCAGTCGGCATTTTCTTGGACGGTCAGAAAGCATTTGACACAGTACCCCATAAGAGACTTGCACAAGTGGGAGAAACAAGCTTGATTACGTGAGAGGGTTGTCCAATGAATACGGGAGTACCTAAACAACAGAGAGCAAAGAGTTGCTGCAAGGGATGTGACCTCAGACTAGCGTGATGTTTAAGCTTTGGGTGACTGAGGAGTTTATTTCTCTCTGCCACACTAAGCTGTATGGTATTGTTATTTGAGTTTACTATGTGTTTGGTTGAGACTCGTACTTGCAAGGTTTGTAAGCCCACAAGCACTTCGTATATCTTTGCAACTGTTAAAAACGATTAATTATGCTGGCAAGGTCTGGATAATTCACACATCGATATTCTGAATATTCTGCGCTGCAGAACAAACAATATTTAAATTAACTTGTACTGTATGCTGCACCTTCCTTAGTAAGAGCTACAGTAACAACAGGTTTTACTGGGGAAAGAGTGTACCTTCCCACGCGTCCTGGTTTCCACTTAATTTTTTTTTTACATGCAAGCATGCAAGTATAACGCAATAAATACAATAAAAAGAACAGAAGAAACAAAATAATCAAAACAAAAAAACACCGGCCAGAAGGATCGACAGCACAGTACAAAAACAACAAACAGCAACAGAACACAAGAGAAAATAGTGTAAATAGGCGAGCAATACACAAAACTAATAACACATAAAACAAAACAAACATACATCATAACACATAGAGAAAGCATAAGGATAACAAATAAAAAAAAATATAAAATATACAACAAGCCAAGAAACGGAAACATAAGCCACACATGTCGTATCCGCTGAAAAATGACTTGACTAGTTCACCGCGGTAACGAAAACACGCGACACAAGTCTTGTCCGCCGAAAAAAGCAAAACGGATACAACTTGTGTCTTCCCCCCACTACTAGTGCCCCCGTCCGCCCAGACGGAGGAGGGGCACCACGGAACAGGCTGCACATGGTCAACAAAGTGAAACGACAAAGGGTTTTGCTTCCCATCATACGCCACGCCGGAGGCCAAGACGATTGGGAGGGGCTTCCAATTTACCTGAAGGCCACTGACACTAGTAACCTCGACGAGGACAGGAAGCCGGCGGCTTGTCGAAGGTCCCCCTATATGCTTTGAAACTTTGAAAAACACTTTGTATATGTTTACTTGTTGTTTCAGTAACATTATTTTTGTTGTTCCTCTTACGTGTGGCTTTCAAACAGTCTGGGAGTTACAGATGAACTGTGAGCAAGTGGCTCACACTTTAGGAGTTGTTGGGTTACTGACCCGTGTGACTCACCTGTGACCTGTAGTACATACCACCATTGTTACATGGCCCGTGTGACTCACTAGTGACCTGTAGTACATACTACCATTGTTACATGGCCGTGTGACTCACTAGTGACCTGTAGTACATACTACCATTGTTACATGACCCGTGTGACTCACTAGTGACCTGTAGTACATACTACCATTGTTACATGACCCGTGTGACTCACTAGTGACCTGCAGTACAAGGCTGCCATCGTTACATGACCCGTGTGACTCACTAGTGACCTGCAGTACAAGGCTGCCATCGTTACATGGCCCATGTGACTCACTAGTGACCTGCAGTACAAGGCTGCCTTCGTTACATGGCCCGTGTGACTCACTAGTGACCTGCAGTACAAGGCTGCCTTCGTTACATGGCCCGTGTGACTCACTAGTGACCTGCAGTACAAGGCTGCCATCGTTACATGGCCCGTGTGACTCACTAGTGACCTGCAGTACAAGGCTGCCATCGTTACATGGCCCGTGTGACTCACTAGTGACCTGCAGTACAAGGCTGCCTTCGTTACATGGCCCGTGTGACTCACTAGTGACCTGTAGTACAAGGCTGCCTTCGTTACATGGCCCGTGTGACTCACTAGTGACCTGCAGTACAAGGCTGCCTTCGTTACATGGCCCATGTGACTCACTAGTGACTTGCAGTACAAGGCTGCCTTCGTGTCAGAAGTAATAAAGTAAAAATCACTGCTGTGTGTTATTTGAGTGATGGTCTTTGCAACAGTTTGGATTCAGCTCAGGTTAGTCCTTCCCTATCGTCCTTGGTGTGTTACAGTTGCATTTCTCACCACTCTTAGGTGTGACATAACAGAACTAAATATATTAATTAAATTTAAGTAATGTTAATATACATATAATAAACACTGCATAATATTCAGCACAACTCGTGCTAATTATTGTCCCACCTCTAAGGGTCTGAACATCGAAATATAATGTGACTTCACTAGGTAGGACAGTATTTAGTTCAATGCCTAGCTTTATTTGTAAATTGTTATTGTATAAATCCTACCTTTGTAGGTTGGCACTAAAAACTATAATTATATATATACTAGGATACGTGTATCCTATGTGTATGTACGTGTATCCTACGTGTACCCATACGTGTATGCAAACTAGGATACGTGTAACAGTTTTTTATTTAGATTATATAATTTTAATGTTAACCTACTCACTAAACTCAATAATATAAAAGAATAGAAATTAAAATAATCTTTAGTAGCCTTGCATTAGACGTTTATTGTATTTATTATTATAATAGGAAAATAACCTGGAGATTCCTGTGAGAAGTGAACACCATCAGCGAATGAATTCTCATGAAATTGTCTAGCTGTGAAATGAATGTAACATCTTTGAATGTAATGAAACGCCAGTTTCTGGGTGATCCATAAAGGATCTCTGAAGCTACTCTCTCCGATTTAGGTGCCATCTACTAGGTTCCTCCAATCGCGGAGTTCTCTGGCCTACCTTCGACCAGAACTAGAACCTGGATCCTCACAGTAGTGCAAGGAGCCGTGTCATTTATTAATTTATGCCACCACCTAGGAAGTGGTGACATGTGTTATGATCTCAGCCTACAGGAGAAACGAGTCTCCCTCCTTGAGAGTTATTCGTCAAGCCTGACCTGATTAGAAGGTCTAGCAAGTATTGAGGTGATAACGCATATGTAAAATGGCTGGTTGGATATGTGTAACAGTTTGAGATTAGGGCAATGCAGAAGAAAATAGATAAATGACGGGCTAGGAGATGTGGACATTTTGCTGGAGGCGTGAGGCTCGCTTCTGGAAGGGCTTTGACCTCACTTGAGTGCCAGACATCGCAGGGGAAGCCGCGCTCCGTTGAGCTCCCGTCAGAAGGGAACCCCTAGTGATATATCTCGAAGAGAAGAGAAGTGTGCGGACGTACCAGCTGTGGAATCGAGCTGGGAACGTTGTGGTCTCAAGTCCTGGTCGACGAGCAGATATTAAATCGCCCAGAAGCATTATTGTGGGCTGTGTGGAGCGCCCTGACCAGACGCCGTCAGAGGGAAAGCGCCCTCGACCAATTAATCTGTGGTAAGCACGATTAACGCCAGTTCATAGTGATTGCTTGTAGTTGGTCGTGTGCCCAGCGACAGTAGCGATGTTTATTTATAAGTTAGACATATTTTAATAAGGCAGAAAGCCTGAAATAAGAGAGTGGAGAGGGAGGAACACGGAGCGACGTCCGTCCCCTCTGAGCGCTGGCGGACGACTGAGGGAGCCTGGCTCCGGATGGAGGAAGACCCTCCCAGCGAGTGAGGACCGCCGCCAGGCGAGGTGGAGTATGGACCCGCCCAAAACGGGGGAGTCCACTCTCACTGTATGTAGAGGACAGATAGAGGTTTGAGGCAAGCATATTGTGTGGTTATTTTTGTTTATGTGTTAAAGGGGAACATTTTATTGGAACGTCGATGGGTTGCAGGTTTGTTTTTGGGAAGAAGTTGCTGAGAACTTCGAAGCCAGCAGATGATGTAGCTGATGAGACTCCAAGGTAGTGGAGCAGAGGACCTCGAGCTGTGAGGAGAAGCAGCAGTGAAGAGGAGTGTCACGTGCTTCTGTAGAGGTGGAGAAGCACCATACTTGCTCGGGGAAACTTCATGTGAACCAGGAAGGAGTACACTTGATCCTGAATAGGGAAGTGTGGTTTGGTTCCCCCCATTTTTTTAGTTAGGATATTATTTTATATTTTAGCCGAAGTTTTTTGTCGTAAAGTTCACCCAATTTTGGGTGCCCTTGTCCTAGGAAGGCTTCCAAGGATGTAAAAGGGAAGGGGACAAGGCCCCGGAACCAGGGTAAAATTTAATTTTTAATCCAAAAGATTTTGGATATAACCTAAGGGGAATATTTAAAGTTAGCGTTGGAGGTTAGGCTATGTGCCAGAACTATTTTTCCATTTTGATGAAATTTTACCTTAAGCCAGCCCAGGAATTCCTTTTAGACAGAATTTTGGGTTTGCCGAGAGAAAGGTACGAAAACCCAAAAAATTATAAAAAATTGGGCCTTCCGGGAATAATTGAAAAAGGAAAAGATGGTTGACCTGGTAAATGTAACTGGTAACCGGTTTATTTTCCTTCTGTGGAAGTTTCAGAAAATTGGAAATAAAAAGCGTGGAATCAGCAAACCAAGGAAATTGGGGGGCCAGGATCAATTTTAAACAATTGAGAAGGGAAGTGTTGAAACCAAAGTTCTGGATGGTGGGATTCCGGGCAGGTTTGGAAGTGTGGGCGGACAAACCAAGAAAAAAAAATTTGTGTTTAATCCCTCCAGATCTGGGAATTATACGGAAAAGAGTAACAAAAGTACCTGATTCCATTTTGAGGTTCCGCCAACACCACTGAAAACCAGTCCACTGAGGGTTATGACCAAAACCAGGGGAGGAACCAGGCCCAGTTAGGGAACAAGTGAGTGAAGGGCCATTTTTTAAAAGAGCCGTTAAGAGACTGGGAGTTCCCGGGGAGGGCCCAGGTCGAAAGAGAGGCACTGAGATTGAGCAAATACTTCCCCGAGAAGGGTGAAATTGAGAGGGAAACCCCAACACCCACCTTTTTTAGAAAATCTTTTTATTTTGGTAGCAGTCTTTCCTGTAGACATATATTATTAAATATGACCGAAAAAGTAAGATTCATAATTCTAACACAAATTTTCTCGATCTTTCTTACGTTTCTTTTCACTGTTGATGGTAATTCAAAAATCATTGAATTAATCAAAATCAAAAATCATAAAATTGATTTTTGAATTACCATCAACAGTGAAAAGAAGCGGATGGTAATCTTGGGCATAGCATTTTATCAAATCACCTCATTTTTTGGGGCAACACGTGAGGAACACATATGCGAACAAGCCTGAATGGTCCCCAGGACTATATGCAACTGAAAACTCGCATATGTGTTCCTCACGTGTTGCCCCAAAAAATGAGGTGATTTGATAAAATGCTCTGCCCAAGATTACCATCCGAGTGCCGGCGGGGAAGTGGTTCAAATAGCTTCGGCTATCACTTCCTTATGTCCGGTCGTGATGGTCAAGCGGATTAAGGCGTCCTTGTACATACCAGTTGCGTTGCTCCGGGCAGTATGGGTTCGAGTCACTTCTGGGGTGTGAGTTTTCAGTTGCATATAGTCCTGGGGACCATTCAGGCTTGTTCGCATATATATATATATATATATATATATATATATATATATATATATATATATATATATATATATATATATATATTGTCGTACCTAGTAGCCAGAATGCACTTCTCGGCCTACTATGCAAGGCCCAATTTGCCTAATAAGCCAAGTTTTCCTGAATTATTATATTTTCTCTAATTTTTTTCTTATGAAATGATAAAGCTACCCATTTCATTATGTATGAGGTCAATTTTTTTTCATTGGAGTTAAAATTAACGTAGATATATGACCGAACCTAACCAACCCTACCTAACCTAACCTAACCTATCTTTATATGTTAGGTTAGGTTAGGTAGCCGAAAAAGTTAGGTTAGGTTAGGTTAGGTAGGTTAGGTAGTCGAAAACCGATTAATTCATGAAAACTTGGCTTATTAGGCAAATTGGGCCTTGCATAGTAGGCTGAGAAGTGCGTTCTGGTTACTAGGTATGACATATATATATATTCTACCCACCTGAAGACTCCGCTCCAATATAGAAGCATCAAGAAATATATATATATATATATATATATATATATATATATATATATATATATATATATATATATATATATATATGTCGTACCTAGTAGCCAGAACTCACTTCTCAGCTACTATGCATGGCCCGATTTGCCTAATAAGCCAAGTTTTCCTCAATTAATATATTTTCTCTAAATTTTTTTCTTATGGAATCATAAAGCTACCCATTTCATTATGTATGACGTCAATTTTTTTCATTGGAGTTAAAATTAACGTAGATATATGATCGAACCTAACCAACCCTACCTAACCTAACCTAACCTATCTCTATAGGTTAGGTTGGGTTATGTAGCCGAAAAAGTTAGGTTAGGTTAGGTTAGGTAGGTTAGGTAGTCGAAAAACAATTAATTCATAAAAACTTGGCTTATTAGGCAAATCGGGCCTTGCATAGTAGGCTGAGAAGTGAGTTCTGGCTACTAGGTACGACATATATATATATATATATATATATATATATATATATATATATATATATATATGTCGTACCTAGTAGCCAGAACGCACTTCTCAGCCTACTATGCAAGGCCCGATTTGCCTAATAAGCCAAGTTTTCATGAATTAATTGTTTTTCGACTACCTAACCTACCTATCCTAACCTAACCTAACTTTTTCAGCTACCTAACCTAACCTAACCTATAAAGAGAGGTTAGGTTAGGTTAGGTAGGGTTGGTTAGGTTCGGTCATATATCTACGTTAATTTTAACTCCAATAAAAACAAATTGACCTCATACATAATGAAATGGGTGGCTTTATCATTTCATAAGAAAAAAATTAGAGAAAATATATTAATTCAGGAAAACTTGGCTTATTAGGCAAATCGGGCCTTGCATTGTAGGCTGAAAAGTGAGTTCTGGCTACTAGATACGACATATATATATATATATATATATATATATATATATATATATATATATATATATGTCGTACCTAGTAGCCAGAACTCACTTCTCAGCCTACTATGCAAGGCCCGATTTGCCTAATAAGCAAAGTTTTCCTGAATTAATATATTTTTTCTAATTTTTTTCTTATGAAATGATAAAGCTACCCATTTCGTTATGTATGAGGTCAATTTTTTTTTATTGGAGTTAAAATTAACGTAGATATATGACCGAACCTAACCAACCCTACCTAACCTAACCTAACCTATCTTTATAGGTTAGGTTTGGTTAGGTAGCCCAAAAAGGTAGGTTAGGTTAGGTTAGGTAGGTTAGGTAGTCGAAAAACAATTAATTCATGAAAACTTGGCTTATTAGGCAAATCGGGCCTTGCATAGTAGGCTGAGAAGTGCGTTCTGGCTGCTAGGTACGACATATATATATATATATATATATATATATATATATATATATGTATGTATATCATTGGATATATACAGCACCCCATGCCGGGTGCTGTATACTCGCCACACTCATGCCGCTCTCCACATTGGAATTGCCCTTCACCTTGCCGCCCCCATCTTCACCAAACATCTTCACTAATACATATGCTGCTGTCTTGTCGGCTTTTCTTATTGTTACGTCTTTCAGATTTTTTAGTTGTTTCGCTGCTTCTTTGAGTCGTGGGGTTAAGATTGTAGATGAATATGTTCCTCGTTTTTTCCCTGCTTCTGTTAGTAGTTCAGCTTGAAGTGTGTCAGTGGTGATGACTTTTTTGTTGTCTTCTAGCTTCTGGCAATGTTAAGACGCATAAACCAGGTAACCCACTACGCCCTATAATCAGCCAAATACCAACCCCAACTTATCACCTGGCAAAGAAACTCAATGAACTCCTAACTCCATACTCTCCAAGTAAGTTTAGTCTACAATCATCAGCAGATTTCCTAGAATTGATCAAATCTACCCAGCCCGATGGAATCATCGCATCCCTGGACGTTGAATCCCTATTTACCAACGTCCCAGTCGACACAACCATAGAATGATACAGGACAGAGTATACAGAAACGAGAGCACCCCCAAATTAGATATACCTGAGCCACACTTGAAGAGTCTTCTCGAAGCATGTACAAAGGAAGCACCTTTCATCAGTCCACAAGGAGACATGTATTTACAAATAGACGGAGTAGCAATGGGCTCCCCCTTAGGAGTTTTATTTGCTAATTTTTATATGGGAACCATCGAAGACAGGGTCTTCAGTAGCAGACAAAACCAACTGTAAATTGCCGTTATGTAGATAACATATTCGTAATATTAAAAGACTCAGATGAACTAATTGACCTAAAAAGACACCTAGAGAGAGAGTCAGTACTCCGATTTACACATGAAAATAATGAAAATAACAGTCTGCCATTCCTGGATGTACTAATAACAAAAACAGGAACCTCTTTAAGCACCAACGTATATACCAAGCCCACAACATAGGATTATGCCTGAACGGTAGAAGTGAGTGCCCCCAAAGATACAAAGCCAGTGTTCTCAATGCTTATATTCGCCGAGCGCTTACCCACTGCTCTGAATGGAGCAACGTGAGTAGAGAGTTTGAAAGAGTAACTCAGGTATTGGTGAACAACGGATATAGCAACGCGGAAATAAACGCTGCTATAAGAAGACACTTGGACCGTTGGTATAATCCAGAACCTAGAACAGAAACCACAACACCTTCAATAAAATTATATTACAAATCAACCATGCACAGTGAACATATAAAAGAGGAAAGAATAATGAAAGAAATAATCCGTAAAGGAGTAAAATGCACTACTCCTAACCAAACATAAACCTGATAATATTCTACAAAACCAAGAAGCCTTCCGAACTCCTTATCAAAAACAGCCCGAAGCCGACGGGCTGTAGAACCCTCTACAGCAGTCAAGCGTTGTATACATGTACACTTGCCCCCACGAAGGATGTACCCTTCAATGTAAGTACATAGGTATGACGTCGACCAAGCTGACGAGGCGTTTGACATGCCATCTTGAATCCGGTGCCCCTAGGAATCACATGAGACAACCCCATGACATTACTCTAACAAGAGAAATGTTGAACAAGAATACCTGCATAATAGACAAAACCCAAGATGCAAGAAGATTACAAATTCTTGAGGCAATTCACATAAGAATAGAACAACCTACCATGAACACCCAAATCACGGAACTATTTACTCTACCCACCATGAGAGTAAGGACAAGACCAGAACATAACGATGCCAACACAGAAGACAATGTCCAACATAACAGGCCAATTACACTGGATTAATCTTTGTGTTTAGATAGGAGCTGCCTCGTATGGGCCAATAAGCCTTCTGCAGTTACCTCTATGTTTCACCTCACATTTATCCCTTATGTATCCCCCCATGTTTTCACCTTTATTGTATTATCACCTGACCCAGTGCGGGTATAAAATCAAACAGCATTGTAAGATCTGTTCACTTGAGAATGAACCATGGAGGTTCGAAACGTTGTGCAAAGTGTATAAATAAGTGTAATACACTCTATAGTAAATCACTTCTTTTCTTCACCTTAAAAGTACGAAAATGAGTTTTGGAGAACTCCTATTTCAACTAAGCCCTGATGCTAAGAAAATAGTTAGAGGGATAGAAGCCCTAAACCAGAAAATAATAAATACAGAATATGCGGTCATATTCTATGAAACATGTTTGAAAGAAAACCTGCTGCCAGTATACACCAATATATATATATATATATATATATATATATATATATATATATATATATATATATATATATATATATATATATATATATATATATATATATATATATATATATATATATATATATATATATATATGCAGGTATTCTTGTTCAACATTTCTCTTGTCAGAGTAATGTCATGGGCTTGTCTCATGTGATTCCTAGGGGCACCGGATTGAAGATGGCATGTCAAACGCCTCGTCAGCTTGGTCGACGTCATACCTATGTACTTACATTGAAGGTTACATGCTTCGTGGGGGCAAGTGTACATGTATACAACGCTTGACTGCTGTAGAGGGTTCTCCGTCGGCTTCGGGCTGTTTTTGATAAGGAGTTCGGAAGTCTTCTTGGTTTTGTAGAATATTATCAGGTTTATGTTTTGGTTAGGAGTAGATGACATATTCGTAATAGTAAAAGACTCAGATGAACTAATTGACCTAAAAAGACACCTAGAGAGAGAGAGTCAGTACTCCGATTTACACATGAAAATAGTGAAAATAACAGTCTGCCATTCCTGGATGTACTAATAACAAAAACAGGAACCTCTTTAAGCACCAACGTATATACCAAGCCCACCAACAAAGGATAATGCCTGAACGGTAGAAGTGAGTGCCCCCAAAGATACAAAGCCAGTGTTCTCAATGCTTATATTCGTCGAGCGCTTACCCACTGCTCTGAATGGAGCAACGTGAGTAGAGAGTTTGAAAGAGTAATCAGGTATTGGTGAACAACGGATATAGCAACGCGGAAATAAACGCTGCTATAAGTAGACACTTGGACCGTTGGTATAATCCAGAACCTAGAACAGAAACCACAACACCTCCAATAAAATTATATTACAAATCAACCATGCACAGTGAAGATATAAAAGAGGAAAGAATAGTGAAAGAAATAATCCGTAAAGGAGTAAAATGCACTACTCCTAACCAAAACATAAACCTGATAATATTCTACAAAACCAAGAAGCCTTCCGAACTCCTTATCAAAAACAGCCCGAAGCCGACGGGCTGTAGAACCCTCTACAGCAGTCAAGCGTTGTATACATGTACACTTGCCCCCACGAAGGATGTACCCTTCAATGTAAGTACATAGGTATGACGTCGACCAAGCTGACGAGGCGTTTGACATGCCATCTTGAATCCGGTGCCCCTAGGAATCACATGAGACAACCCCATGACATTACTCTAACAAGAGAAATGTTGAACAAGAATACCTGCATAATAGACAAAACCCAAGATGCAAGAAGATTACAAATTCTTGAGGCAATTCACATAAGAATAGAGCGACCTACCATGAACAGCCAAATCACGGAACTATTTACTCTACCCACCATGAGAGTAAGGACAAGACCAGAACATAAAGATGCCTGTCGGAAAATCCGACACCATTTAATAATAATATCATACAGACAGATAAGAGCTGTGTTGTATAAACAAGTTACCCATAGAAAACGTAACTTGTAGTGGAATTACCGTCTAAAGAAAACGGGATATCATCACCACATACTATTATAATTCACCAGCTATTCTGCTGGGAATTATTCTTAAATACATTAGTCTTTGGACTTTACCATCATAAAAACATCTTATATAAATTAACTTAATTATCAATATTAAAGTAGAGTAAATGTGACCCTTCTATCACTTTCTGAAATCTGGACAAAGTAGGCCAGGCGTCAGAGGGAGGAAGGAGGGCAGCCATTGTTGTGTCACCTCCGAGACGTGTGGAGTAAATTTGACTCCTATCATATCTGGACAATGTCGGCCAGACGTCAATAGAATGGAGTGTTAGATGCAGTCATTGTTTTATATTGAGACCAGAGGCTCACACGGGAGCAAATTCGGCTCCTGTTAATTTTACTTGGACGTAGTGTTATGGAAACCAGAAGTGTACCATTGTCAACACGCTGTCTACAAATTCAAGTTAAGTGTCTATCCGAAACCCATTATTTATCATTAGTGGCCATTAATGTCATTATATAGGGTGACCCGGTTAGATCACATGGAAGCCTCAAACTAAAGGTAATTAAGCCAGGTCTTTAATGTTCCATGTACTGTATAGTGTTTTCTCTGATATAGCTTGTCATATATAGGATTCTGGCTTCACAGTTAGCGCCCTTTTGACAGGTCAAGACGAGGAAGAGTTTGTGCACCAGTTACCTGGGTGATGAAAGCTACCTCAAAGAGGATAATTTGGTGTCTACACCCTAGTTATACCTGGTGGACTAACCTGCTGTACTATAAGATAAGGAACCTCATCAATGTATGTAGCTATTACTGTAGTTTGATTGGCTGCATATATATTAATTTAATAAACCCCCCTAATGTGTAGAGGATCGATTTGTGAGATTAAGAGATTATTGCAGAAATACAGTCCACTTAACATTATACAAATTGCTATCGAAGTATATAAATTAACGTAAATATAAATTCATATAAATTAAATAAATATCTCACAGGTCGGTTCCACATTATTTGGTCCTTCGAAACCGAATTATTTGGACCTTCGGAACCGGAATATTCGGTCCTATGAACCCACATTTGGTCATCTTAGTACCGGATGAACCAGTTATCCAGTGGATTCATTAAATATACTAGTGCAGTGTGATTTAAACAAAGGCCAGCCAGTCAAGACGGAAGCGTAGCCTCGAGGGAGCTCAGGAGCCTCCCTCAGCCCAGTTCAGCTTCGTCAGCGGTTTCATGCACACCCACAGATATTTGGTGGCGTGTTATTTCGTGAAATGACAGCGCTAATATAGAAGCCAGCCTAATTAGTGACTGTGTCTTCGCGATATTGTTCACGGATTTCGTGGTGTTACATTTCGCGAGAGATTATCCACGAATTTTGTGGACTTTATTTCGCGAGGTCACTAATAACATTTAATACTTCTAGATAATATTAGAAGTTTCATAGAGGCTAATTAAGAGGCTATTAACAATAATTGTGTATATTATTTCTCCAAAATAGAGAATTATTTAATATATATTGCACTAGTGATCACAGTATAATATTTACTAATTGCCAACCCACAACAGGGTAGGATATGACTAGTTGAACTATTATTGTTCATCCTAGTCCCATTATTACAATAGTCAGTTGTACTATATTGAACAACCTAACACCATTAATGAATGGTCCAGACCCTATTTTGGGTGTAATTTTTATCAACTCGAATTGAGTTGTATATATAATAATTTACTTATGATCATTACACCTTTGAGTGATTAATTAGTGTCTCTACCATCCTAGGGTGATATAGAAGAGCTAACCTAAAGGTACTTCCAGTGACACTGGTTTATCACTCAAATCATTAGTGTGTATGATTGTATATATATAATGTGTATTAATTTTAAGTGCTAACCTCTAGTAGAGGTAGGATTATTGCCTAGTGAGTGCAGAATTTAACCCTAGGCTACCATTAGTACTTGCTCACAATTTATGAGCAGCCCAAGTACAAGCCCCACAAGGCTTCACCAACTAGCCAGTATGGATAATGCAGGGAGAATGAAAGGAACCCTTGCAGGTCTTAAAGGCCACTTAACAAGACAGATCAAGAAATGTGAAGATTTGTCACAACAATCAACAGTTGATTATGCTGACCTGGAAAGCTATTATCAAGCAGCTGCAGGTAAATTTGAGCAAATCAAATGCCAAATGGCTGTCCTTGTGGGGACAGACTACTACCATCAATTCATTGGTAGCCCTACTAAATATCAGGGTATAACCATGTTAAACTCTGCAGGAGGTAAATTACTCTCAGGCCCAGTATCAAGCCTGAGGAGACCTATACCTGCAGATAAACAATACCAGTAGAAATCTAAATTTGTCAGCTGATTATATTTCTCCAGTAGCATTATACTAAGGAGATTACAGCTGACTATAGTAACAGAGGTTGATGTTAGTATCATCATTTAAAGCTGGAGATGAGTTCATGAGGCTTCAGTGGCAAATCAGTGAACAGTAGCCTAAAACAGCTACAAGTCACTACGACCAATGTCACTGAACCCACTGCAGTCTCAGAACCATACTTTACTTTAATGATGAGCTATTCAATCTTCTGAGTCAATTAACTAAATTAAACCCTAATAAATCTGATGACTGATTTGATACATTTATTATTTAATCAAGATGTATTCCATGGGCCTCAGTGTTATATATCAGTGACCAGTTACCTGAAGAAACTTCAAGTTATATCTAATGTCACTGATCTCACTGCAGTCCTTGAATCATACTTGACTGTAGTACTTGATCACATTCAGTCTTCTGGGTTAAATAATATGTAATAAGGCTTGAATATTAGCCTTTCAAGAGTTAACAGGGAAATGAAATCGCATTAGACTTCTAACCCCTGCAACTCTAGTACGGGACATCCGTCCTGTACGAACAGACGCACAAATGTGTGATTACTAACTACTAACATCAAATTAATCTAATAATTCGAAGGAGGAGTATCGGTGTTCGTCTGTTCTAAATAGGACTTCGACCCGTGAGCAACCCCCTGGGAATTATGTCGGAAAATCCGACACCATTTTATAATAATATCATACAGACAGATAAGAGCTGTGTTGTATAAACAAGTTACCCATAGAAAACGTAACTTGTAGTGGAATTACCGTCTATAGAAAACGGGATATCATCACCACATACTATTATAATTCACCAGCTATTTTGCTGGGAATTATTCTTAAATACATTAGTCTTTGGACTTTACCATCATAAAAACATCTTATATAAATTAACTTAATTATCAATATTAAAGTAGAGTAAATGTGACCCTTCTATCACTTTCTGAAATCTGGACAAAGTAGGCCAGGCGTCAGAGGGAGGAAGGAGGGCAGCCATTGTTGTGTCACCTCCGAGACGTGTGGAGTAAATTTGACTCCTATCATATCTGGACAATGTCGGCCAGACGTCAATAGAATGGAGTGTTAGATGCAGCCATTGTTTTATATTGAGACCAGAGGCTCACACGGGAGCAAATTCGGCTCCTGTTAATTTTACTTGGACGTAGTGTTATGGAAACCAGAAGTGTACCATTGTCAACACGCTGTCTACAAATTCAAGTTAAGTGTCTATCCGAAACCCATTATTTATCATTAGTGGCCATTAATGTCATTATATAGGGTGACCCGGTTAGATCACATGGAAGCCTCAAACTAAAGGTAATTAAGCCAGGTCTTTAATGTTCCATGTACTGTATAGTGTTTTCTCTGATATACTTGTCATATATAGGATTCTGGCTTCACAGTTAGCGCCCTTTTGACAGGTCAAGACGAGGAAGAGTTTGTGCACCAGTTACCTGGGTGATGAAAGCTACCTCATAGAGGATAATTTGGTGTCTACACCCTAGTTATACCTGGTGGACTAACCTGCTGTACTATAAGATAAGGAACCTCATCAATGTATGTAGCTATTACTGTAGTTTGATTGGCTGCATATATATTAATTTAATAAACCCCCCTAATGTGTAGAGGATCGATTTGTGAGATTAAGAGATTATTGCAGAAATACAGTCCACTTAACATTATACAAATTGCTATCGAAGTATATAAATTAACGTAAATATAAATTCATATAAATTAAATAAATATAAATCTCACAGGTCGGTTCCCACAATGCCAACACAGAAGACAATGTCCAACATAATAGGCCAATTACACTGGATTAATCTTTGTGTTTAGATAGGAGCTGCCTCGTATGGGCCAATAAGCCTTCTGCAGTTACCCCTATATATATATATATATATATATATATATATATATATATATATATATATATATATATATATATATATATATATATATATATATATATATATATATATATATATATATATATATATATATATATATATGTTTCATTGAATATGACCGCATATTCTGTATTTATTATTTTCTGGTTTAGGGCTTCTATCCCTCTAACTATTTTCTTAGCATCAGGGCTTAATTGAAATAGGAGTTCTCCAAAACTCATTTTCGTACTTTTAAGGTGAAGAAAAGAAGTGATTTACTACAAATGAGTGTATTACACTTATTTGTATAATTTGCACGACGTTTCGAACCTCCATGGTTCATTCTCAAGTGAACAGATCTTACAATACTAGTTGAACTAGTTCAACTAGTATTGTAAGATCTGTTCACTTGAGAATGAACCATGGAGGTTCGAAACGTCGTGCAAATTATACAAATAAGTGTAATACACTCATTTGTAGTAAATCACTTCTTTTCTTCACCTTAAAAGTACGAAAATGAGTTTTGGAGAACACCTATTTCAATTAAGCCCTGATGCTAAGAAAATAGTTAGAGGGATAGAAGCCCTAAACCAGAAAATAATAAATACAGAATATGCGGTCATATTCAATGAAACATGTTTGAAAGAAAACCTGCTGCCAGTATACACCAATATATATATATATATATATATATATATATATATATATATATATATATATATATATATATATATATATATATATATATATATATATATATATGTTGTTGAATATGACCGAAAGGGTAAGATTAATAATTCTAACACGAATCTTCTCAATATTTCTTACGATCTTCTTTACTGTCGAGGGAAATTGATAAATTAACTCTCCAAAATTCATTCTTTATTTCTAGTCTGACGGCTGAATGCGTTTCGTAATGCTTATTACATTTTCAAAGACTTAGTTTACACATAAAATACATTCCTACTTATACTCGTTTTGGGTGAGGTGATGTGGCACAAAAGTTTGGGTGAGGTGACAAAGCTATGACAGATTCCACCTGCTGAAGATTATTGGGTAATGCAAACCTGGTTAAGTGTATGAGAATGTCAAGACCCACAAGCCTGGAA
>NW_025575451.1:0-34064 GCF_020424385.1 Procambarus clarkii
AGGAGATGAATAAATTCCTATGGGATATACATTGGGACACAGAACTCGGAACCAAGTCCGTACAAGACATGATGGACTATGTCACCCAAAAATGTCAGGAGGCTGTAAGCAGGTTTGTCCCAGCCCAACAGGAAAAAACAGAGAAGCAAAGGAAGAATCCGTGGTTTAATAGAGAATGTATGAAAGCAAAGGAGCTGAACAAAAGGGCATGGAGGAACTTCCGTAATAACAGAACACCAGAAAGTAGAGAGAGATACCAGAGAACCAGGAACGAGTATGTTAGTGTGAGAAGAGCAGCTGAGAAAAGGTATGAAAATGATATAGCTAATAAAGCCAAGACCGAACCAAAGCTACTACACAGTCACATCAGGAGGAAGACAACAGTGAAGGAACAGGTGATGAAACTTAGGGTGGGCGAGGACAGGTTCACAGAGAATGACAAAGAGGTGTGTGAAGAACTCAACAAAAGGTTCCAGGAGGTCTTTACAATAGAACAGGGAGAAGTCACGGCGCTAGGAGAGGTGGCAGCAAACCAGGTGACCTTGGAAAGCTTCGAAATTACAAGAGATGAGGTCAAGAAGCACCATTTGGAGCTGGATGTGAGAAAAGCTGTTGGGCCGGATGGAATCTCACCATGGGTATTGAAAGAGTGTGCAGGAGCACTTTGCTTGCCCTCTCCATAGTATATAGTAGGTCACTGGAAACGGGAGACCTACCAGAAGTATGGAAGACTGCTAATGTAGTACCAATATTTAAAAAGGGTGACAAACAAGAGGCACTGAACTACAGGCCAGTGTCCTTAACTTGTATATCATGCAAGGTGATGGAGAAGATTGTGAGAAAAAACCTAGTAACACATCTGGAGAGAAGAGACTTCGGGACAACCCATCAACATGGGTTCAGGGAGGGTAAATCTTGCCTTACAGGCTTGATAGAATTCTATGATCAGGTGACAAAGATGAAGCAAGAAAGAGAAGGATGGGCGGACTGCATTTTTTTGGACTGTCGGAAAGCCTTTGACACAGTACCCCATAAAAGGTTGATGCATAAGCTGGAGAAACAGGCAGGAGTAGCTGGTAGGGCGCTCCAGTGGATAGGGGAGTACATAAGCAATAGGAAGCAGAGAGTTATAGTGAGGGGTGAGACCTCAGAATGGCGTGAAGTCACCAGTGGAGTCCCACAGGGCTCTGTTCTCGGACCTATCCTGTTTCTGATATACGTAAATGATCTCCCAGAGGGTATAGACTCATTCCTCTCAATGTTTGCTGACGACGCCAAAATTATGAGAAGGATTACGACAGAGGAGGACAGCTTGAGGCTTCAAGAAGACCTGGACAAGCTGCAGGAATGGTCGAACAAATGGATGTTAGAGTTTAACCCAAGCTAATGTAATGTAATGAAGATAGGGGTAGGAAGCAGGAGACCAGATACAAGGTATCACTTGGGAGATGAAATACTTCAAGAGTCAGAGAGAGAGAAAGACCTGGGGTTGATATCACGCCAGACCTGTCCCCTGAAGCTCATATCAAGAGGATAACATCAGCAGCATATGCCAGGTTGGCTAACATAAAAACGGCCTTTAGAAACTTGTGTAAGGAATCTTTCAGAACATTATATACCACATATGTCAGACCAATCCTGGAGTATGCGGCTCCAGCATGGAGTCCATATCTAGTCAAGCATAAGACTAAACTGGAAAAGGTTCAAAGGTTTGCCACCAGACTAGTACCCGAGCTGAGAGGTATGAGCTGCGAGGAGAGACTACGGGAATTGAACCTCACTTCCTTGGAAGACAAAAGAGTTAGGGGGGACATGATCACCACATTCAAGATTCTCAAGGGAATCGACAGGGTTGATAAAGACAGGCTATTTAACACAAGGGGCACACGCACTAGGGGCCACAGGTGGAAACTGAGTGCCCAAATGAGCCACAGAGATATTAGAAAGAACTTTTTTAGTGTCAGAGTGGTTGACAAATGGAATGCATTAGGAAGCAATGTGGTGGAGGCTGACTCCATACACAGATTCAAGTGTAGATATGATAGAGCCCAATAGGCTCAGGAACCTGTACACCTGTTGATTGACGGTTGAGAGGCGGGACCAAAGAGCCAGAGCTCAACCCCCGCAAACACAACTAGGTGAGTACATACATACATACATACATACATACATACATACATACATACATACATACATACATACACACATACATACATACATACATCATACATACATACATACATACATACATACATACATACATACATACATACATACATACATACATACATACATACATACATACATACATACATACATACATACAAACATACATACATACATACATACATACATACATACATACATACATACATACATACATACATACATACATACATACATACATACATACATACATACATATGGGGTATATATGGTATGTATGTATATATGTATACATACATACATATGTATGTATACATATATACATACATATGGGACAATACGAAAATGACATCGCAAGCAAGGCAAAGATTCAGCCTAAATTGCTGCATAGCCACATCAGGAGAAAAACAACAGTAAAGGAACAGGTTATGAAATTAAGGATAGGGGCAGAAGGATTCACTACAAACGACAAGGAAGTGTGTGAGGAATTGAATATGAAATTCCAGGTCTTCACTGTAGAGCAAGGAGAAATTCCAGAGATAAGAGAGGGAATAGCTAATCAGGAACCACTGGAAGACTTTGAGATTACCAGCGGGGAAGTAAGAAAGTGTTTACTAGAGTTGGATGTGACAAAGGCTATAGGCTTAGATGGAATCTTCCCTTGGATACTAAAGGAAGGAGCAGAAGAACTGTGCCTACCACTCTCCTTAGTGTAAAACAAATCACTGGCAACAGAGGAACTGCAAGAAATTTGGAAAGCAGCTAACGTAGTCCCGATATACAAGAAAGGGGATAGACAGGAGGCACTGAATTACAGGCCAGTGTTCCTAACCTGCATACCATGCAAGCTGATGGAGAAGATTGTGCAAAGAAAGCTAGTGGAGCACCTGGAGCGAAAGAACTTTGTTACACAGCATCAACATGGGTTCAGGGGTGGCAGGTTCTGCCTCACAGGGTTACTTGAATTCTACGACCAGGCAACAAAAATAAGGCAAGAAAGAGGAGGGTGGGCAGACTGCATATTTTGGGATTGTCAGAAGGCCTTTGATACAGTGCCACACAAGAGGCTAGCGAAAAAGCTGGAGATGCAGGCTGGAGTGAAAGGGAAGGTACTCCATTGGATAAAGGAGTACCTAAGCAACAGGAGACAACGAGTCAGTGTAAGGGGTGAGGTCTCGGATTGGCGAGACGTTACGAGTGGAGTCCCGCAGGGGGTCAGTCCTTGGACCTATACTGTTTCTGATATATGTAAATGATCTCCCAGAGGGTATAGAATCGTTTCTCTCAATGTTTGCCGATGATGCAAAAAATATGAGGAGGATTGAAACTGAGGACGATAGTAGGAGGCTACAAGATGACTTAGACAGACTGAGTGAATGGTCCAACAAATGGCTGTTGAAGTTCAACCCGAGTAAATGCAAAGTAATGAAACTAGGCAGTGGAAATAGGAGGCCAGGCACAGGATACAGAATAGGAGATGAAGCACTTAATGAAACGGACAGAGAGAAAGATCTAGGAGTTGATATCACACCAAACCTGTCTCCTGAAGCCCACATAAAAAGAATACCGTCTGCGGCATATGCGAGGCTGGCAAACATCAGAACAGCGTTCAGGAACCTGTGTAAGGAATCATTCAGAATCTTGTACACCACATATGTAAGACCAATCCTGGAGTATGCGGCCCCAGCATGGAGCCCGTACCTTGTCAAGCACAAGACGAAGCTGGAAAAAGTCCAAAGGTATGCCACTAGACTAGTCCCAGAACTAAGAGACATGAGTTACGAGAAAAGGCTGCGGGTAATACACCATACGACACTGGAAGACAGAAGAGTAAGGGGGGACATGATCACAACCTACAAAATCCTCAGAGGAATCGACCGGGTAAACAAGGATAAACTGTTCAACACTGGTGAGACGTGAACAAGGGGACACAGGTGGAAACTGAGTACCCACATGAGCCACAGAGACGCTAGAAGGAACTTTTTCAGTTTCAGAGTAGTTAACGGATGGAATGCATTAGGCAGTGATGTGGTGGAGGCTGACTCCATACACAGTTTCAGATGTAGATATGACAGAGCCCAGTAGGCTCAGGAATCTGTACATTAGTTGATTGACGGTTGAGAGGCGGGACCAAAGAGCCAGAGCTCAACCCCCGCAAGCACAATTAGGTGAGTACATACATGCATACATACATACATACATACATACATACATACATACATACATACATACATACATACATACATACATACATACATACAAACATACATACATACATACATACATACATACATACATACATACATACATACATACATACATACATACATACATACATACATACATACATACATACATATCCTTGACTTGTATACCATGCAAGGTGATGGAGAAGATCGTGAGAAAAAACCTGGTAGCACATCTGGAGAGAAGGGACTTCGTGAAAAATCGACAACATGGGTTCAGGGAGTGTAAATCTTGCCTGACTGGCTTAATAGATTTCTATGACCAGGTAACACAGATTAAGCAAGAAAGAGAGGGCTGGGCGGACTGCATTTTCTTGGATTGTCGGAAAGCCTTTGACACAGTACCGCATAAGAGGCTGGTACATAAGCTGGAGAGACAGGCAGGTGTAGCTGGTAAGGTGCTCCAGTGGATAAGGGAGTACCTAAGCAATAGGAAGCAAAGAGTTACGGTGAGGGGTGAGACCTCCGATTGGCGTGAAGTCACCAGTGGAGTCCCACAGGGCTCTGTACTCGGTCCTATCTTGTTTCTGATATATGTAAATGATCTCCCGGAGGGTATAGATTCATTTCTCTCAATGTTTGAGGACGATGCCAAAATTATGAGAAGGATTAAGACAGAAGAGGATTGTTTGAGGCTTCAAGAAGACCTAGACAAACTGCATTAATGGTCGAACAAGTGGTTGTTAGAGTTTAACCCAACCAAATGTAATATAATGAAGATAGGTGTAGGGAGCAGGAGGCCAAATACAAGGTATCATCTGGGAGAGGAAATTCTTCATGAGTCAGAGAAAGAAAAAGACTTGGGAGTTGATATCACGCCAGATCTGTCTCCTGCAGCACGTATCAAGAGGATAACATCAGCGGCATATGCCAGGCTGGCCAACATACGAACGGCATTCAGAAACTTGTGTAAAGAATCATTCAGAACTTTGTATACCACATATGTCAGGCCAATCCTGGAGTATGCAGCCCCAGCATGGAGTCCATATCTAGTCAAGGATAAGACTAATCTGGAAAAGGATCAAAGGTTTGCCACCAGACTAGTACCCGAACTGAGAGGTATGAGCTACGAGGAGAGACTACGGGAATTAAACCTCACTTCGCTGGAAGACAGAAGAGTTAGGGGGACATGATCACCACATTCAAGATTCTGAAGGAAATTGATAGGGTAGATAAAGACAGTCTATTTAACACAAGGGGAACACGCACAAGGGGGACACAGGTGGAAACTGAGTGCCCAAATGAGCCACAGAGATATTAGAAAGAACTTTTTTAGTGTCAGAGTGGTTGACAAATGGAATGCATTAGGAAGCAATGTGGTGGAGGCTGACTCCATACACAGTTTCAAGTGTAGATATGATAGAGCCCAATAGGCTCAGGAACCTGTTCACCTGTTGATTGACGGTTGAGAGGCGGGATCAAAGAGCCAGAGCTCAACCCCCGCAAGCACAACTAGGTAAGTACAACTAGGTAAGTGCACACACACGATCATTCCTGCAGCTTGTCCAGGTCTTCTTGAAGCCTCAAGCTGTCCTCCTCAGTCCTAATCCTTCTCATAATGTTTTTCCTTTCACATGTGAGGCATGTATATAGTATGTATATAAAAACACTCGCCTCTTCGAATGCAACGTTGTGTCATAATTTCAATGCAATCGGTAAAGAGGTTCCAAAGATTTCCTTCACATAAAAAATACATGAAAAACACAGTCTTTCAGAAAAGCATGTTTTTCCCCATCACAGACGTGACACCTATACAGTTTGTATATAAAAAACCAGCTCGGATGCGAATGGAACGTTGTGTAAAAATTTAAAACCAATCAGTGAAGAACTTTCGGAGATTAGCTATTTTGAACAAATGAACATTTCCATTTTTATTTATATAGATTTATTTATTTATTTGTTTATTTATTTATGTACTAGCAGTACCCGGCCACGCGTTGCTGTGGCTCAGTAACGCATGTGCGTTGCTGACCCACAGTAACCTTCCCAGTCCTCCCCACCATTTCCCCCTCACCCATCTCCTCGGCCTCCCAACCATTCCCCACTCCACTGTCCCCTCGTCCTCCCCACCATTCCCATCTCCCCACCATCTGCACGACCCTCTGCACCACCATCTTCACCACCACCTTCACCACCACCTTCACCACCATCTTCACCACCACCTTCACCACCACCTTCACCACCATCTTCACCACCACCTTCACCACCACCTTCACCACCATCTTCACCACCATCTTCACCACCATCTTCACCACCACCTTCACCACCATCTTCACCACCACCTTCACCACCACCTTCACCACCATCTTCACCACCATCTTCACCACCACCTTCACCACCACCACCTTCACCACCACCTTCACCACCATCTTCACCACCACCTTCACCACCACCTTCACCACCATCTTCACCACCATCTTCACCACCATCTTCACCACCACCTTCACCACCACCTTCACCACCACCTTCACCAACACCTTCACCACCATCTTCACCACCATCTTCACCACCATCTTCACCACCACCTTCACCACCACCTTCACCACCACCTTCACCACCACCTTCACCACCATCTTCACCACCACCTTCACCACCATCTTCACCACCACCTTCACCACCACCTTCACCACCACCTTCACCACCATCTTCACCACCATCTTCACCACCACCTTCACCACCACCTTCACCACCACCTTCACCACCATCTTCACCACCACCTTCACCACCATCTTCACCACCACCTTCACCACCACCTTCACCACCACCTTCACCACCATCTTCACCACCATCTTCACCACCACCTTCACCACCACCTTCACCACCACCTTCACCACCACCTTCACCACCATCTTCACCACCACCTTCACCACCACCTTCACCACCACCTTCACCACCACCTTCACCACCATCTTCACCACCACCTTCACCACCATCTTCACCACCACCTTCACCACCACCTTCACCACCACCTTCACCACCATCTTCACCACCACCTTCACCACCATCTTCACCACCATCTTCACCACCATCTTCACCACCACCTTCACCACCATCTTCACCACCACCTTCACCACCACCTTCACAGCCCTACTTCCAGTATTCCTAAATTTTAAAACCATGTTAGTAGGTTAGTATGTTAGTACACACATAACGAACGTCCCGGATTTATCAAGGACTTACAAGAATTTGAGTCTTGCTATTTACATGTCAACTGAAACATGTTTGTAGCCTACACAATATTTATAAATTTAACTCTCCCAATTGAAAGTAACAGAATCTACGGTGATGCGATATCCTGGGTCATAGTGACGTGTAAGGTTTTGTTACGTGATATCACATCGTAGTCTCATCACAGTTTTCTCAGTGGGATGTGAAAGAAATTATTCTTCTTCAGAGTTGTAATAGGCTTGCAGTTTCCCTTAGTGGAAACATGCATGAAATATTGAAACATTAAATGATTAAGTTATCGGTAATCAGGAACGCTCTAAAGCTCACAATAAACTCAACAACTAGGGTCGCAGTGACATGTAATGGTGTATTACGTAGCTGCTGAATCGTAGGTAAACTCAGAATAAGTTCCTAAGAACTGATAACACTATTGTATGATTATACAGTAAAGTATTATTAGTCATTCAAGATCAAGGAGACTATGACACTACAATGAGGTCATTGTCCAGGGTCGCTGTGACTTGTAACTATTGAGTTACTAGACAATAACATCACGCAGCATCACGATCACCTCAAATTCAAATGAGGAAGTTGAATTAAATGGGCACTGCCGTGCAGTAGTCATGCTGACTGATGGTACAAATAATTTGCTAACTAGCTAAATAATAGAAAGTAGAGAACTGAAAAGTTTATTCATTAAAATCAAGGAAAATTCTGAGTCGACAGTGAGATTAGTAGCCTAGTCATTCTGACTTATGAGCTAATTAAATGGTAGCTCATAGGCTTGACACTGTAAACTGGTTAATACGAAATCACCTTTACATGAAATTGAGTTTATTAAATCAGTTTCTATAAGTATAGTCAACTGTAATTAATGGTGAGTACAGATTAGGTTAGTACTCAGTTGACACTACTAAAGTCCCTAAGCCTACCTAAATAAATGGTTTGAATTTCTAACCTACCTAAGTAAGGGACTAAGCTAAACGTGAGCAAAAATGTACACAAATTAACATGGTGAGCAGTATTGAGCTCATTAACAGGTCGAGTTATATTAAACTCTTGAACATGGTGAGCTACAGTGAGCTCGTCAGCAGTGCTGACAGGGTGAGTTACAGGGAACTCGTCAACAGTGTTGACAGGGTGAGCTGCAGTGAGCTCGTCAGCAGTGCTGACAGGGTGAGCTACAGTGAGCTCGTCAACAGTGTTGACAGGGTGAGCTGCAGTGAGCTCGTCAGCAGTGCTGACAGGGGAGCTACAGTGAGCTCGTTAGCAGTGCTAACAGGGTGAGTTACATGGAACTCGTCAACAGTGTTGACAGGGTGAGCTACATTGAGCTCGTCAGCAGTGCTGACAGGTTGAGCTACAGTGAGCTCGTTAGCTAGTGCTAACAGGGTGAGTTGCAGTGAACTCGTCAACAGTGTTGACAGGGTGAGCTGCAGTGAGCTCGTCAGCAGTGCTGACAGGGTGAGCTACAGTGAGCTCGTTAGCTAGTGCTAACAGGGTGAGTTGCAGTGAACTCGTCAACAGTGTTGACAGGGTGAGCTACATTGAGCTCGTTAGCTAGTGCTAACAGGGTGAGTTGCAGTGAACTCGTCAGCAGTGCTGACAGGGTGAGTTGCATTGAACTCGTCAACAGTGTTGGCAGGGTGAGCTACATTGAGCTCGTCAGCAGTGCTGACAGGTTGAGCTACATTGAGCTCGTTAACAGTTAACAGGGTGAGTTCAGTGAACTCGTCAACAGTGTTGACAGGGTGAGATACAGTGATCTCGTCAGCAGTGCTGACAGGGTGAGCTACATGGAGCTCGTTAACAGTTAACAGGGTGAGTTCAGTGAACTCGAATTAACGAGGTGGAGCTTTGTCATTCAGTTATCATGGCGAGCAATATTAAGCTCGTGCGCATGGTGAACGAGCACTCATAATATTACGTTAATTCTAAGGTGAGCTATGTTAAGCTCATGAAGCATGTTAATTAACAATGCTAATGTTTAACGGTAATGCATTAAACATATTAGTTCTCTGAAAATTCACTTACCTATTAGTAAGTGTGCAAGTTTGTTCGTGTTGCGCTCCTACACTAAATAAGCAGAAACGAAAGAAAAACAACTCAAACAATTAATGCAAGTATTTATCACTAACTCTTAGTGCAGAAAACATGGTATTAGGAAGGTTTTCTTGGCAAACCTTTAAGCGCAAGGATAGTGGACCAGTGGTCCTAGTGAATCTATAATTAAATTCAGGAAATGCCAGTGGCATTGAGTGCTAGATTCTCTAGCCTAACATGATTAATTCCTAGGGAGTACTAGTTTCTCTAGCCTAACATTACAATTTAACTAGGAAGACTGAGTGTGGTCAATTACTACTTGTCGAGAATAATTCTAGGTCTGCAGTGAATTCAATGGTTTGGTCGTTGTGACTTGTACTTGTTTGAGTACGGACCATTGGTTTTCACTGAGAGCTATGAAACATCTCGGCGAGTATCAATTGCACTACATTCAATCTGAGTTTATTACTCAGCTGTGTTTCTCCTTTTAGCTTGCTGCTGGAGAATTGATTTTCTGCTGACTAATTTATTATTGGCAGGCTTAGGCTTGTTCACATTCAGAACTTTACCAGTAAGTAAGTAGCCTCCTGCAGATTGGAGCATATTCATTCCCAATCGTTTAACATGTCCAGTTATGAACTGGTAATAGTAGTCGGCTCCTACTAGTACATCTACATTATTAAGGCGGTCAGACATTAATTTGTTGTCAGCCAATTTAATTTCACGTTCCTGCAGGAAGTGGGCTGTGTACCCCAGACCCTTAATATTTAAGTCTAAAGGTATTTGATCTACAACAATGGCTTGGACAGCCTTGGCTTGACTACCTAGTCGTACAAGCGGTTGAACTACTGAATATTCATGGGTTCCTCGATTTATCATGGACCCTGACAAGTTTAGTTTTACCTGTCCTATTGGTTGTAAATTAAGTGCCTCTGCTGCCCTTTGAGTAATGAAAGTTCTCTGGGAACCTTGATCAAATAATCCACGTATGGTGATCTTGGTTCCTCTGTTCTTCACTTGAAGTTGGGCAGTAGGCAAAGCAGCATCCACTTGAGATGCTTGGGAAGTTACGCTGTACACATCTCGCACCTTGCAGCACTGTACTGGTGTAGATTCTCTACGTCCTATTCTAGGATTGACATAATCAGTCCTAACTAATTTGCACAGTGCAGTATGATGCTTGCCCCTTCTACACCTATTGCAGGTGTTCAGTGGGGTGTCACAGCTGTTAACATTATGTGGTTTGAGACACCTAGTACATTTGTGTAACTGTTTGAGTCGTCTGACTCTTGTGTCTCTATTAGGATAATTAGTACATTTGTACAGAGAATGTTTTTGATTGCAAAACAAGCATATTCCCCATCCTACAGATCGTTTAGGGGTTACCGGTTTAGGTAAAACAGTATTTGCAGGTGGTGATGGTTTTGCTGCTTGCATTTGCTTGTTATTTATTCTCTTGTGAGTACTTGGTGTACTCTGGGGAACCATTAACAGGCTCTTGGGAGTGCTCTTTGGACTATTAGGTCTCTTAGGAGCACCTGTGGGATTATTAGCAGTGCTCTTTGGACTATTAGGTCTCTTAGGAGCACCTGTGGGACTCTTAGGCCTCACGGATGAATCAGTATTTGACTGATTGTTGTTACATTGAGTATTAGCACCTTGGTTACCTAGTGACAGTGTCACTTTAGGAGTTTCAGGCAAGGAAACTGATGTAGGTACAGTTTTGGTGCATTCAGATTTAGCATTAATTGCTTGGTCTGCTGTATGATTGCTCATATTACGCAAACCTGTAAATATATCCTGCATTGACAGGGTATTACCATTCTGGCATACATATAATTTATTAAGTGTGTCACCAGACAATTTTCTTTGGATGATAATTTTAGTCATCCACTCAGTAGTTGGGTGATCCACCTCTTTACTGAAAGAATTTATCAGAGTCTCAAGCTGAAAACTAAAGGCTTGTAAAGAGTTAACTGATTGTTCTGGTGAAGATAAATTTAATAATTGGTGCACAAGGTTTATAATAGTCTTCTCATTGTCAGCACTTACTTTAGAAGGCTGTTGTGAGCAATTGTGACCATTACTTGTGTTGCTTAAGGCTTCTTGTTTAGCCTCAGCTTTGATTACAGTTTCGGCTGCTGCTGCAGCATTAGCTTTATCATTTTCTGGTTCAGATTCACTGATCATTCCAGCTTCACTTGTTTCATCTGCAGCTTCACTTGTTTCTCTGGGTTCTGGTGATAAGCTAGTTAATTCAGTAGCATTATGTATCGCACTTATAGAATCCAAGGAACATTGAGAAGTGTGGTCTGAAATTTGATCAGACTCTGTAAACAAATCATCACATGAAGCTGTCTTAGACGAAAGGCTAGAAAATGAAGGTTGATCTCCAGTTGTTGATCCTGTATAGTGATCAGCATTGATTAGAGGATTCTCCTCGTCTTGATTTAGCTCAAGTATTTCATCTGAGCTGAGTGTTAGCTTGGATACAGGTCTATTAATGATCTGATCCACCCACTCGGGAATATCTTGCTTCGCAAGCACCTCCTTATATCGGTCTAAACTGGTTTGAACAGAATGTTCATAGTTATCGAGATCAGATTCTGTTAGACGTAAGTGGTCTGAGACAGTATGACCGGCTTGGAGTAAATTCCTGTGGGTCTCGATTACAGTCTTGATGTAGTCATATTTTTGGCTGGCGATCCGTATGGAACTTGCTAGTCTATAGACGTCACCTGGGTCAGTTTCGACACAGAAATGACATTTCATAAGCAATTTTCCTAAAGGACCTTGAAGAGCTGTCAAGAATCTTGCGTTCCTTTCTAAAGGATTCATTCTTGCGGTAAATGGAGCCTGATAGGGCTTATGTAGCTAGTGGTATAGCTATGGTCTGCTCCTTGATGTAGAGCAGGTATAATTATTGGCAGCCTGATAGGGCTTATGTAGCTAGTGGTATAGCTATAGTGTCTGCTCCTTGATGCAGAGCAGGTATAATTATTGACAGCCTAATATTTCTTGAGGCTGGTTGTAATTTACCTCATTTAGAGGTTAGCTACCTACCTAATAATAAGCAACTAAGATTTGAGTGGTACCTTGGTCTCACTACAGGTGTTCCTCAGCTTAGCTCTTCTGAATCAGCCTCGGATGGGTAGCAGACTTACAGTAACACTCAAAGACATACATAGAAATATGCAATAAAATAATTACACAATAAATGGTTAATCCCACCCTTGATAGGGTCAGCACAAAAGAATAATATATGTCACTAACTAGCTCAAGCCTAGTCGTGAGAATTTCTACTTGAGAAACTACTACTATATTTAGTCTGTGCTTGTGCCAAATTCAACACAATCACAGCCTAAATTGCTACCTACTAAAGGTTGGCAAAGATTATATTATGATGCAGTAATGTGCAAATAATTGTGCTGTGTTTTTGGGTTTTTTGTATTTTATATAATATACACTTGTGTAATTATGTGCATAAGAAATTAAATGAACACAAAAGAATTAATTGTGTTTGGCAAGTATTCTACTGCCGTAAATATTATCTAACTCCTGAATGTACTCCTAATTGTGGAATAAAATATTATCAGGGTTAGTAATGATTAACTAGTATGAGATCAGTAATTTATATTAGTATACTGGATCCCTAAATGTTAATGATCCACTGACTTGAGTGAATCAGTAATTATAACATGGATTCAGGCTATAATGGACAGTCTGCTGACAGCCATATAATGAAACATTGGTATAGCCTAAATGGTTAACACTTAATTGGTGTTAGTGATTAATATAAGGTTATGAGCTGTTGCTCTTGGTGACCTAAGGGTTCTACTTCAGTATGAAGTGTAGGTCTAAATGTTGTGGGTAATTAGTTATAACCCACTAAAGCTATGTATAAGGTAGCTGTTAGTGTGATCTAGGCTAACTGATGTGTTACACTGTTAGTTGACACGATTAATTAAATAGTTAGTCTAGCTTCTATCACACAAGGATTAGTTATTAATGGTTAATATTTTAATTATAAATTTAATGCCTATCCGGTTCGAAGGACCATATTGTGGGATATTTGGGTTTGATTCTGATTAATTAATAATTAAAGTAGTAATTTAAATTACGAAGGACCACCCGCTTTTAAAGTAAAGAGGGAAACTGAGAATTTCAGATCATTAGATAAAATTCTAGAGAAAACCAGTGACTATGGATATGACTAGAAAGGATGATCATAAGAATAATTAATGGGCTGTATTATTAAAACCAAACCTCAAACACCTACATTGGGGGGTTATTACTGGAGGTCAGTACGTCCAGGAATCAGTGTGGTTCGTTCACTAATTCTATTAATAATAATCTAATCCTATAATTAATGTTGAATATAATATTATTCATACAAAGAAGAACATGAATATGTGCATAATAATGAATTACAGTAAATCACACATTATGTTGAAAACATTCTGAATGTATCAAATTGCAATGTTATGAGTAAAAGAAATAAGCCTTAGCTGGTAATAGATTCCTTTAGATAACCCTGGCAGTCCTCTTAATCTCCAAGTCTGGTACACCGACGTCTGACACGGTTAACATGGAGAAGACAGCATGAGGAATTCGTCTCTCGAGCTGCAAAATAAATAACTACCAGTAGCAATTGATTTAACTGCTCAATACATATTCAAGATTATTGATATCTACAGAGAAATTTCTAATCACCTGTTATTAGGTGTTGTCGTGCCGCGTGACGCGCAATCACCCCGCTATTATTAAACCTGTAAATGATGCATCAAATAAAAGGTACTTAGCTGTGGGCACTGTGTAAGTATTAAGATTGCCGTAATTTCGCATCCCAGGCTCCGGTGAACCTATCCTGGATTGATGCGTTTCAAGCTGGCTGATCACGTGTCGTCAGGAACCAAGTCTAGGGGTCCCTTATTTAACACCAGCACTAGTTGAAGATATTATCTGCAAGGTCGTTCACGCCTCACAGTGGCGGCTTTCATCTGTAGATAGACACACGTGTCCTATTTGCTGGACAATGGCGTCTTTTGTGAGTACGGTAAGCGTGGCTTTGCCTCCTTCTGGCCTTGCACGTGTCCGCTTCCCAACACCGTCACCGACTGAGGATGGCGTCGCGTCCCTCCCCCCACGCCGAGTCGACGTTCATTACACAAATTATTGGCATGAACATTAATATTTCTCGCATTCGCGCTTGAAACTCTAAAGACTGGACGGGTTTATTATTTAGAGGAACGAAATATTATTATTTAACTATTTAAGAATAGTAAAGATACAAGGGAGAGGAATTAATGTCTCCCCATAGCATTCATTGATGACGTTAACACTATCGCGAGGTAGACGGTATAATTCTAACGCTCTATTCGGCTTTTAGTTAGAGAACAATTCGTCTGCAATCAGTTGTCATACAGAATGCTTTAATTATGGAGAATCGTATTTAATTCTCACACAAATTGTATATAATGTGTTTTACTGTAAAGAAATCTGACGCAATACTAGCGTCAGATGACGTGAGAATTCTAGCCTAATGCACAGATGAATTATTAGTACAGGAGAATTCTACGAGTTATTAATTTTACTTACTACAATATTAATATGATTAGTAATAAGTAATGAGAATACAACAATGCTGTATTCGATGTTGGAAATATCCAACAAACCATTTCCCTTCCCTCTATCACTGATGGCTCTTAAGTCTTCTGGACAGAGCTCTCCTCCTCGCACTATATTACTGCTCCACAACTTTATCTATATAAAGAAAAATGTAAATGTTCGTTTGTTCAAAATCGCTAATTTCCGAAAGTTCCTCACCAATTGCTTTGAAACTTTGACACAATGTTCCTTTCGAATTCGCGTGTGTTTTGATGTACCTACGATATATATGCCACACCTGTGACAGGTAAAAACATGCTTTGCTTGAAAAACGGCATCATCTGTTGCACGTAATAGCAATACAAGTTGTATAAAATATGTTTTGATTCCATTTCAATGTTTCCGATTGCATTGATAAATTGAATTTTCATAGATTTCGATTTATTTTCATTTTGATTTAATTATTTTGTGTGACATTGCATTGTAATTGAGCTGTGTTGTTTATCATACTTTTCGTTCCGTGAGTATAGTATATTTTTTATTTTTTCATTTCGTTTTTTTTAACTGTTCTTATTTTTCAGTGCTATTGGCGGAGGAATTGAGCTGTGTCAATTGATCTGCATTTTAATTGAAATATTTTTTTAGTATTTTTTTGTTTTGTTTTTAAAAACAAGAAAATGGACAACGCGTATATTTCACTGCTGCAAATGTGCAACAAATAGTTATGAATCCACCGGCTACAACGTTAACTGCTTTCTTACCGTTATGTCAAAATGACCCGTTTGCGAAAACACTGCTGTATTCGGAAGTGCCTCTATATTACATATGGTATGCGAGCAGAAAATCATTTGAACGACGCAGAAGAGGAGAGCAAGTCGATGGACAATCTGGTATATTCAAATAAACTATGATAGGCAGACTGTACACCGTGCATCCCAATCATGATAAATGCTTCTTTATTCGCATGCTGTTGGTAAATGTGCTCGGTCCAACGTCTCTCCAGCAACTGAGATTTTTCCACGGCGTTACACATGCCACTTTCCGAAGTGCATGTCAAACTCTGTATTTATTGGAGAACGACAGACACTGGGATGTATGCATTAATGATGCATCAAACACGTCACATCCAAATTAAATTCATGTATTGTTTGCAATCATATTGACTGCCTGTTTTCCTTCATCTCAAACAGAGTAATGGGAGAAATATAAATAGCACTTAACTTAAAATATTGTCCGTCGAATACGCAAGGAAAATTCAAATATGAACATGGATTTCACAGCAGAAATCTACAGCGAAGCATTGATATTGATTAAGGATTTGTGCTTATAAATTGCGAACAAAGTTCTCAGTCAATTGGGAATGCCGTCTCCGAATCGATCTGCTGCTGTTTCGTTCGATGTAGAATTGCGTCGTGAACAAAATTACAACACGGGTGATCGGTTGTTGTATGTGCAATCAAATATCCTTAAGCTAACGTTTGAGCAAAAAGGCATTTACGATCACATAATTCAAATTTTCAATAACGGGCTTGAAGAAATCTTCTTCTTCTTAGACGTGCCAGGAGGAACTGGTAAAACCTTCCTAATTAGATTGATTCTGGCAGCAATTCGATCCCAAAATGGCATAGTCTTAGCTCTTGCATCATCCTGAATAGCTGCGACATTACTACCAGGGGGAAGAACTGCTCATTCGGCTTTTAAATTGACATTGAACATGAAATTTATTGAAACTCCCAAGTGCAATATTTCCAAAGCATCCAGCATGGGAAAAGTATTGCAGAAATGCAAACTTATTGTTTGGGATGAATGCACAATGGACTACAAAAAATCACTCAAGGCTCCTGATCGATCATTGAAAGATTTGCGTGGAAACATCAGACCATTTGGGAATGCATTAATACTGCTTGCACGAGATTTCAGGCAAACATTACCTGTAATTCCTCGGTCGACACCAGCGGACGAAACAAAATGCTTGCCTGAAACACTCTACTTTGTGGCGCCACATAAAGACGTTAAAATTAACTACAAATTTGCGTGTCCAGCTGCAAAACGATCCATCAGAGGAGATATTCTCACATCAATTTCTGGAAATTGGGAACGGAAACGTGCCAGTTCATCTGACCTCAGGACGAATTTCATTGCGTCATAACTTCTGCAAATTAGTGACGTCAAAAGAGGAATTGATTGAAAAAGTATTTCCCAATATTCAGATCAATTATAAGAATCATGATTGGCTGAGTGAACGAGCTATTCTTGCGACCAAGAACAAAGACGTCTATGAACTTAACAATATTATTCAGTCTTACATTTAAAGTGAGGAAGTCACATACAAGTCCGTCGTCATTTTTGTGGAAGCAGATGAAGCGGTTAATTATCCAAACAGAATTTATTAATTTACTCGATCTGCCAGGAATACCACCGCACTTACTGCAATTAAAACGCTTTGCAACGTCACGTGGCTTGCAGTGAAAAAAATATTCAGCAACGTCGTAGAAGCAACATTCTTGACAGGACCTTACAAAGGTGAAGATGTCCTCATTCCTCGCATTCCTATGATTCCAACAGATATGACATTTCAATTTAAGAGATTGTAATTTCCAATTCGATTGGAGTTTGCAATCACCATCAACAAAGCTCAGGGCCAATCTTTCGAATTGTGCAGTTTATATCTAGACACAGATTGCTTCTCACATGGACAATTATATGTTGCGTGTTCTAGAGTCGGCAAAACAGACAATCTCTATATCTCCACAGACAATGGAACAATAAAAAGTATTGTATACCTACAAGCATTGTGAAATTAAACATATTAGAAATGTGCGCTTTCTGTTTTCTTTCCTTTCCATTTAACCAGACTGAACCACAGCAACGCGTGGCGGGTACATCTAGTATCTATATAAATAAAAATGGAAATGTTCGTTGTTCAAAATCGCTAATCTCCGAAAGTTCTTCATCGATTGCTTTGAAATTTTCACACAACGTTCCATTCGCATCCGGCCAGGGTTTTATATAAATACTATATAGTCTGTGACAGTAAAAAGCATGTTTTTTTCTGAAAAACTGTGTTTTTCATGTTTTTCATGTGAGGAAAATCTTCAAAACCTCATTACCGATTGCTTTGAAATTTTAACACAACGATGCATTCGAATAAACACGTCCTTTTATATATCTACTATATTCATGCCTCACCTGTGACAGGAAAAAAAACATGCTTGTTTTGAAAATCCAGGAGATCCAGCCAGAACACGCCAAAAAAAAAAAATCTATCAACAATCCCGTGACCCAAGGGGATATGTGCGCCAGGCGTCGTACAATCGGACCGTTCAAAAGGGATGCAAAAGGCAGTAGCAAAACCAAAACGCGAAAACAAGACGTGAACAGGCGGCTCCCAGGCGGAGGAGGTGTCCAGACGTCCGCTTGGCCTCAAGGTTGAACCAGGAGTCGTGTGGGGCATGGTGGGAAGGAAAAGGGGATGGTGGAGTAGCTAGCAACCTAAAATAAACTATACTCACAAAATGAACGGTATGATAAACAACACAGCTCAATTCCAACACAATTCAAACAAAATAATAAAATCAAAATGAAAATAAATCAAAATCTATGAAAATTGAATTTATCAATGCAATCAGAAACATTGAAACGGAATTGAAACATATTTAGTATAGCATGTGTGTTGCTCCTACATGCAACAGATGGTGCTGCTTTTCAAGAAAAACATAGTTTTACCTGTTACAGGTGTGACATCTATACTTATACTTACAGAATGAACGGTATGGTAAACAACACAGCTGAATTCCAACACAATGTCACACAAAATAATTAAAAAAAATCGAAATCTATATAAATAAAATTTATCAACGCAATCTGAAACATTGAAATGGAATTGTAAGATATTTAGTATTGCGAATGTTGCTCGTACATGCAACAGATAACGCTGTTTAAAAAAAAAAAACATGTTTTTACCTGTCACAGGTGTTGCATCTATATAGTAGGTGTATAAAGACACACGTGTATTCAAATGGATCGTTGTGTCAAAATTTCAAAGCAATCGGTGAAGAACTTTCGGAGAATACACGGTGTGTTGCTCTTACATTCAACAGATGGCGCTGTTTTTCAAAAAGTATGTTTTTTCCTGTCAAATGTGAGACATGTATATACTAGGTATGTAAAAACATTCGCCTATTCGAATGCAACGTTGTGTCAAAATTTCAAAGCAATCGGTAAAGAGGTTTCGAAGATTTCCCCTCACATGAAAACACAGTAATCCAAAAAAGCATGTGCTTTCTCGTCACAGACGTGACATCTATATAGCATGTACATAAAAACGTGCTCGGATGCGAATGGAACGTTGTGTGAAAATTTAAAAGAATTTCGGTGAAAGAACTTTCGGAGATTAGCGATTTTGAACAAACGAACATTTCCATTATTATTTATATAGATTATATATATAGTTGTGGAGCAGTAATATAGTGCGAGAAGGAGAGCTCTGTCCAGAAGACTTAAGAGCCATCAGTGACAGGGGGAAGGGAAATGGTTTTAAAATATAGGAATACTGGAAGTAGGGCTGTGAAGGTGGTGGTGAAGGTGGTGGTGAAGATGGTGGTGAAGGTGGTGGTGAAGATGGTGGTGAAGATGCTGGTGAAGGTGGTGGTGATGAGGGTAGTGCAGAGGGTCGTGCAGATGGTGGCGAGATGGGAATGGTGGGGAGGACGAGGGGACAGTGGAATGAGGAACGGTTGGGAGGCCGAGGAGATGGGTGAGAGGGAAATGGTGGGGAGGACTTGGAAGGTTTTTGTCGCTCAGCAACGCACATGCGTTTCGGAGCCACAGCAACGTGTGGCTGGGTACTGCTAGTAAATCATACAAATAAAAATGGAAGTGTTCGTTTGCTTAAAATCGCTAATCCCCAAAAGTTCTTTCACGGAAATTCTTTTAAATTTTCACACAACGTTCCATTCGCATCCGAGCACGTTTTTATATACATGCTATATAGATGTCACGTCTGTGACGAGAAAGCACATGCTTTTTTGGAATACTGTGTTTTTCATGAGGGGAAATCTTCGAAACCTCTTTACCGACTGCTTTGAAATTTTGGCACAACGTTGCATTCGAACTGGCGAATTTTTTTTTATATTTACTATATTCATGCCTCACATTTGACAGGAAAAAACATATTTTTTTTTAAACAGCGCCATCTGTTGAATGTGAGAGCAACACACGATGTAATCTTCAAAAGTTTTTCACTGATTGCTTTGAAATTTAGACACAACGATTCATTCGAATGCACGTGTGTTTTTATATACCTACTATATAGATACCACACCCATGACAGGTAAAAACATGTTTTTTTTAAACAGCGCCATCTGTTGCTTGTAGGAGCAACATTCGCAATACTAAATATGTTACAATTCCAGTTCAATGTTTCCGATTGCATTGATAAATTTGATGACATTCCATAAGCAAATTCAATATCTAAAGGAGAAAGCAAAGTCACGAATAAATATAATGAGAGCAATCACAGGGCCCCGTCTAGGAGCGGGACACAGAGTGTTGAGAATGTTTTACATACACGCCGTTCGTTCCCTGGTTGATTATGCAGCGCCTGCCTTACTCACTCTTTCTCCTGGTCAGTGGGCAAACGTTGAGGTTCTTCAAAATGATGCATTGCGAGTCATAACAGGTGCTTCCAGATGGACTAAAATCCTGAGCCTAAGACTAGAAACAAAGCTAACGTCGATTGAAATAAGGGTAAAGGGGATTGCTGCGTGCATGCTGACCAAGATATTGACTAGACCTAGAATCAGTTCACTTAAAGATATGATCACTGGAGCACTAACTCTGGACAGAAGAGCCTCCAATGGCAACAGGTGGACCCATTGTGCGATAAACGCCATCGATACATTCGATATGGCAAACACAGTCACTGAGAGGGGTGTCGACGACATACATGCAGACTTTGTTATACAAGCCCCTTGGGAATCTCTGCCAGCAGACTTTAAGATTATGGCTCTTGACAGAAAGAAGAACCAGACACATCCTCATCTGCTACGTCACATTGCACAGATGCATATAGAAGCAAACATGGCATCCGACAGCTTCACTTACTTCACGGATGGGTCAGTGGACCAGCAGGGACAAGAAACCGGAGCTGCAGTTAAAGCAGGAAACTCTGTATATAGTTGGAGGCTCTCAAATGGGTGTTCGACTTTACAGACTGAGATGCTAGCCATTCAAAAGGCTTTGGAACATGCTCTTGCTGAACACCGACAACATGTTATCATCCATGCAGATTCGAGACCCGCCATTGAAACCTTGCAACAAGAACACATATGTGATAACATCCATCTGATCACAAATGTCTTATCATTCATGCACACACTCAAACGACAAGGCCGACGGGTACTTATCAACTGGGTGCCAAGTCATGTGGGACTATTAGGTAATGACATTGCAGACGAAGCTGCAAAACTTGCTACTAAGAGGAGAAATGTAGACATTTACATACCACAGAGTCTCTCCCAGATGAAGAAAGTGATTCGAAACAGCAATGCGAAAGATGTACAGTGACCATGTTACCTATCGTACGTTACGGCTCGTGATCCTACAGCAGCCAAACTTTAATAAGTCTAGGGATACGACACAACTGCTGTTCTCAATAGCGAATCACCAGTATAACCCCTTAATAAGTAATGAGCACAAAAATAGAATCTTCATAGGACTGAAGAATAAAGACACTAAGCATATATATATAACATTATATTAAATAAATCTCAAAGGCAAACAGATGATTATATGGTCACAATATATATCACATTAAAAATATCACTGTAACTTCCAGACATTAAATCAATAATAATAATAGGTATGGCTATGACAGAACAAATGAACTTAACTTCAACATGTTATCTCCCTGGTTCCTGCTCAGCTACTGAACTACATCACGCGAGTCAAAAAACAGATTGCCTTGCCCCGCGAATAAATTGCCAAAGTTACAATATTTATTATTTCAACAATGGAGCACTACATTGTGACAAAAGTAATCTTAAACTAACTTAATGAATAATTAGTACATATTGATATTCAAACATAAGGTAAGTGTTTCTTTACATAGTAATTAAAATATGCATACAGAAGGAAATAATGGCATGCACACCCCAGCAACGGACGATCCCACGACAATTTGCCAGATACAGTTCACTCAATTATTATTTCACTCTGTTACCCACTTATGATCACATATAAATCATTAGTTCCCGTGGGAAAACTGATCACACAAAGAAATAAACAATCATTCCCACGATACGTTGGGCCTAACGCCAACACTGTAACATGAATGTGCATTTGCATAGAACATAAGTATAACAATATACATGCTTGTAATTTACATACAATTATAAATGTACATATTAATATATTTACTTACGTATCTTATAAGGGTACGTAACACTTCCACCTCCAAGAAAAAAAATGCAATGGATTGAAGATCAATGGCATTTTTTCAGAAGTAAAAATGTTAAGTAAAAAGAAACATTTCATTTATGGTACATCAAAACTTCTTGATAAAGCATCAGCAATAACATTTTGTCTGCCTGGAATATGTTTGATTTCTACATTAAATTCCTGCAAAAACAATGACCAGCGCAGAATTCGTTGGTTCTTGACTTTCATCATATTTATAAAGATAAGGGGGTTGTGGTCTGTAAATACTAACACTTTATTACCTGATAAGTAAATCTCAAACTTCTTGATTGACAATATAAGACCCAACGCCTCCTTTTCTACCACGGAATAATTTCTCTGAGCTGCATTAAATTTTCTGGAATAGTAATACACAGGATGCTCAATCTGGTCTAAACCAACTTGAATAAGCACAGCACCTATTCCAACATCTGACGCATCAATGTGTAATATAAATGGTTTATCAAATTGGGGACTAGCAAGAATAGGTGAGGTGGACAATATGCCCTTTAGGTTCTGAAAAGCATTCTGACAATCTTGTGTCCACTGAAACTTTACTTGCTTGCGTAACAAGTTTGTCAAAGGAGCAGCTACTGTTGAAAAATTTCTACAATAACGCCTATAGTATGCACACATACCAATAAACCGTTGGACTCCTTTCTTATTGGTCAACACTGGGTAGTCCACAATGGCTTGAATCTTATCTTGTAAGGGGATAATCTTACCTTGTCCCACCTCGTGGCCAAGATAAGTTATCGTACCTTTTGCCCAACTACACTTATTCATATTTATGGTTAACTTTGCGTCTTCCAACACTGTAAACAAGTTCTTAAGGCCTAAGAGATGATCGGCCCAATTCTTACTGTACAGAACAATGTCATCAAGGTAGGCCCTACAATCTGGCACATCCTTGAGTAAGAAATTCATAAGTCTTTGAAAAGTAGCAGGTGCATTTCTCAAACCGAATGGCATGACATTAAATTCATACGCACCATCAGGTGTAACAAAAGCAGTAACCTCTCTAGCATACTCTGTTAATGGAATTTGATAATACCCTTTTGACAAATCAAGCTTACTTACATATTCGGCATGACCTATGGACTCTATACATTCTTCCAACAAGGGTAAAGGAAAAACGTCCACTGTAGTGTTCTTGTTCAGTTTCCTGTAATCCACGCACAATCTCCAGGTTCCATCTGGTTTTGGCACTAACAAACACGGAGAGCTCCAAGTACTTTGACTTGGCCGAATGAAATCATGCTGGAGCAGATATTCCACTTCTGCTTGCATAATTTTCCTCTTTTCGGGATTCACTCGGTACGGATGTTGTCGAATGGGGGTGCTGTCCAGGAGCTGAATGTCGTGTGTGATGAGGTGGGTCTGGGTAGGAACCTCCCCAAACAGAGATGTATGGTAGTCCAGCAGAACCTGGAACTCATCACGTTGTTCCTCCTGTAAATGACATAGCATCTCCCTGCCATTGGAACTGGAACTGAGAAGTTGAATATTAACAACATGTCCCTCACTACAATTATCCTCAGGTGGTAACTCTTCCCGACTAAAACAAGCTACTACACCAGGTCCAACATAAGCTTTTAATCTGTTAATGTGTACAGTCATTTGGGGTTCTGAAAGATTAGGGTTAATTAGTTTATAAGTTAGGTCTCCCACCTTGTCTACCACTTGGTAGGGTCCTGCGAACTTATGGGACATGGAAGTCCCCATACGAGGTTTCAACACCAACACCAAATCTCCGACATCAAACGACCTTAGCTTAGCTTTGAACTTCTTGTCATATCGTACTTTCATGGCTTGTTGAGTCCTTCCCAGATGTTCTTTCGCCAACTCACGAGCCCGACACAACTTAGCCTTGACCTCACTCAAGTACAATCCGCTCTGATGAACAGAGACATCTCCCAACAACTTTTCTTGTAGCATTTTAAGAGGACCTCTTACTTGGTGACCAAACACTAGTTCAAAGGGTGAACAGCCCAATGACTCTTGTAGCCCTTCTCTAGCAGCAAATAACACAAAGGGGAGATTCTCATCCCAATTACGTGGATGAGTTTCTCCTGTTGTCTTCAGCATTTGTTTCAAAGTCTGGTGGAAACGTTCAAGTCCACCTTGGCTTTGTGGATGATATGGACTGGATAATTTGTGCCGAATCCCTCGGGATTCGCAAAAAGTTCTGAAAACTTTAGAAACAAAATTTCCCCCATTATCACTCTGAATAACTCTAGGCATCCCAAACAACGAAAAGAATCTTTCAAGACACTTGATGAGATTATGAGCCTTGGTATTCCGTAGAGCATAAGCTTCAGGAAATCTAGTAGTCATACACATGAGAGTGAACAAAAACTTGTTACCCGATTTAGTCTTAGGTAAAGGACCCACACAATCAATTACAACATGAGTAAATGGTTCATCAGGAACTACAATAGGTTGCAATGGTGCTCTAGGTACAGATTGATTTGGTTTACCAACAATTTGACAGGGTATACAGTTATGACAATATCTGACCACGTCTTTCTTTAACTTTGGCCAGAAAAAATATTTACTTATCTTATGGTACATATTCGTGATACCTTGATGACCTCCCATGGGATCATCATGTGCAGCCTGCAGGACCTGCCTACGATAATCATTGGGGACAACGAGTTGGGTTCTAATCTCACAATCCTCTGAAGAGGGAGTTCCCTTGGGTCTCCACCTTCTCATCAGAAGTCGATCCTTGAAGAAGAAACCCGTCCCTTCCTCCAATGCATCAATATTATCAGGAGCCTCAGAAATACACTTACTTAAACTAGGATCAGTAGTCTGTACAACACTTAAGGGCAATGACTCAGACTCAGCAGCGAGCGGGCAAGAACCTAGTAGCTTGATCTCTTTTCCTGATTGATCAGAATAAAATGGAGTCATAGCTACTTCGGCCTCACTCTCGACAACTGGCGCACTGGAGACAAGCGGGCAAGGTACAGATAGTTCAGCCTCCTCACCTTCACTTTCCTTGTGATTTAGGTTCGGCGGGGCTTCTACTACGGCCTCACTCTCATCATCCAGTCGAGTCATAAAAGAATCCTCAAGATCCACCTCCCACTCCTTTACTGAAGGGGTCCTGGTCTTGGGATCAGCAACCTCAGTGAAGACAGGATTACTCTCACCTGTTCTTCCCATTGATCTAGTAACAACACAAGCAGGGTAAATAATATCATCATCTGCTTCCGGTTGAGCTAATACATTATGGGGTTTAGTTAACATGATGGGACACTTGGGCCCTACAACCATTTGGTTGCCAAAATCATTACCTAGAATAATGTCTACCCCAGGAATGGGCAGTTGTTTACTTACACCAACATTACACCATCCTGAAGTATATTTAGAATCAAGGTTAACTTGCAATAAGGACACTGGTTGCACACTACCGGCAATACCCTGGAGAAGCACAACTTCACCCAGATCTCGGGTGTCAACATCATCAAGTACCTTCTGGGTAATAAGAGACTGTGAAGCTCCAGTATCACGGAGTAATTGAACAGTCTTATGTCTACCATTAGTACATAATAAGGTACCTGTGGAAATATAGGGTTTGAATTCAGCCATCCAATTGGGACTGACTGTAATACATGAAGAATTAATAGGTTGCACTCCTTTACTCATAATAAGACCAGTTGGTCGGAGTTCAGGATGCAAACTAAAACATGAAGAAATCACATGCCCCCTTCTCTTACAATGGGTACAATGTTTGACAGTGGACACACTGGTAGAACCAACTGCCGGTTTAGAATTAGCATTACTAGGCTTAGATGATCCTGGCAATGGAGTAACCATCTTAGGGTTAGTAAGAGAAGAGTTCACGGGAGTAACTGTCGCACCAGGAGGAGACTTATACTGATAAGGAGTACGGTGAGCATTGAAATTTACTCTACGACTAGACTTAGGTGAAGTGGCCGTAAACGGGGCCTTAGTCAGCAACTCATGCTCATCCGCGAGCTTTGACAGCTCATCAATATCGGTTACATTCTTTTGTTCTGCCATAAAAGTAGACAACTGGTCTGGAAGACAGGACAATACTTCTTCCATTATGAGAAGATTCTTTAGAGCATCAAAATCAGTGACTGCAAGTGACTTTAACCATCTGTTGCAAAAATTCGTCTTCTGACGAGTAAAATCTGCTATTGTCTGATCCCTGATTCTCCTTAGGTTCCTGAACTTTTGCCTGTGTGCCTCTGGATTTAGCTGGTATGCATTGAGGATGCTTTTCTTTACAAAGTCATAATCAAAACTATGAGCGTCAGGTAGGGTTGTGAAAACCTCCTGACTACGCCCCTTAAATTGAGACTGCATAATGGCTACCCACTGATCCCTTGGCCAGTTCATACTGATGGCAATTTTATGAAAATGTGCAAAGAAAACCTCAGGATCTTCCTCATTGAACTTGGGCAACTCTATATACTTATTCATCCTGATGGGATTATTATCACTATTTGTTGAAACATTACTAGTATTTCCATGCCCAGCTGCCATACGCTGTGATTCAAGCCTGAAGTTAGTGTCAGCCATTTGTTGTTGAATCTCTAATTGTTGCTTCTTTGTGGCTTCAAGTTGCAACTCAATTAAACCTCTCTGGTTTTGTGCCGCAATTTCTAAACGCCTAGTCTCCAGCTCCCTTTGCTGAGCTTCAGCCTCTAATATTTTCTGTTCTTTTTGAGCTTCAAGCTCTAATTGGCGAGCTTCTAACTCAAGACGCTTTAACGTCATCTGATCACTCGACTCCTCTCTTAACTCCTCTAGAATTTCTTCATCTAACTCCCCATTCTCAACAAAATGCGTCACAATGACTTTCAATATTTGGGCTTTAACCATTCTATTGCTGGCGGTCAAATCCAACTGATTTGCCATTTGTATTAACTCAGTCTTTTTAAGGTTCTGAATCCCTTCAAAATCTGGGTGAGCCACCAACGCTGCAACTTTCTCCTCCATCGTTACTAACACTTGGCACTTGATTCACAAAAATAATTAACACAATGGCACTGCACTACACTTCACTGTAAAATTGTCACCACACTGAAAATTCGCTTGGCCTCACTGCACAAACAAAATATATAGGATGACTTACCTCAAAATCGTGAAACGTTGTTACTTGACACACAGGAAGGCTTGCTTGGCACATGGAATAGTTCTTAAGAAACACACAGAGACACTTGACACACTGGTACCTAGGAAGGCAAGGTTAGATTAGCATAGTTAAGTTAAAGTGGGACAATATTTCCCGGCACAGGCCCGCATAACTCTTTGTTACCTATCGTACGTTACGGCTCGTGATCCTACAGCAGCCAAACTTTAATAAGTCTAGGGATACGACACAACTGCTGTTCTCAATAGCGAATCACCAGTATAACCCCTTAATAAGTAATGAGCACAAAAATAGAATCTTCATAGGACTGAAGAATAAAGACACTAAGCATATATATATAACATTATATTAAATAAATCTCAAAGGCAAACAGATGATTATATGGTCACAATATATATCACATTAAAAATATCACTGTAACTTCCAGACATTAAATCAATAATAATAATAGGTATGGCTATGACAGAACAAATGAACTTAACTTCAACATGTTATCTCCCTGGTTCCTGCTCAGCTACTGAACTACATCACGCGAGTCAAAAAACAGATTGCCTTGCCCCGCGAATAAATTGCCAAAGTTACAATATTTATTATTTCAACAATGGAGCACTACATTGTGACAAAAGTAATCTTAAACTAACTTAATGAATAATTAGTACATATTGATATTCAAACATAAGGTAAGTGTTTCTTTACATAGTAATTAAAATATGCATACAGAAGGAAATAATGGCATGCACACCCCAGCAACGGACGATCCCACGACAATTTGCCAGATACAGTTCACTCAATTATTATTTCACTCTGTTACCCACTTATGATCACATATAAATCATTAGTTCCCGTGGGAAAACTGATCACACAAAGAAATAAACAATCATTCCCACGATACGTTGGGCCTAACGCCAACACTGTAACATGAATGTGCATTTGCATAGAACATAAGTATAACAATATACATGCTTGTAATTTACATACAATTATAAATGTACATATTAATATATTTACTTACGTATCTTATAAGGGTACGTAACAGACCACACCACAGCAGTTGCAACATCAGGATCTGCGGGTTGGTACAAGAATTCAACCAACTACGAACCACTTAGTTTGATGAACGGGGGCAGTAGAACAACAGAAGTGCACTTACATCGCATCAGGCTTGGATACCCATGTGCATGGGAAATAGGCTTACAGGTTCCGGAAGATGAGAGGAAATGTCAACACTGTGGAGAAATGCCCGACAGACCACTGGAACATTATCTAACACAGTGCACAGTTACAAACCCATTAAGATTTCACCTTCGATTCAACAGAGCAGAGGAAGTTGTTAAACACATATGGCAAAATCTTACTGAAGCGACCATACGAGTCATGAATACTCATACTCCGCCCAAGTAAAACAGAAACAAGCATCACTTAGTGGGCCAGCCAGAGGCTTAGGGCCCGCGCAGGATTATCCCTACTAAAAAGAAAAAAAAAAAAAAAAAAAGATAAATTTTATTTTTATAGATTTTGATTTATTTTATTATTTTTTTAGAATTTTGTGTGATATTGTGTTGGAATTCAGCTCTGTTGTTTACCATACCGTTCATTTTGTAAGTATAGGTATAGATGCCACACCTGTAACAGGTAAAACTTTGCTTTTCTTGAAAAGCAGCACCATCTGTTGCATGTAAGAGCAACACACATGATATACTAAATATGTTTCAATTCCATTTCAATGTTACTGATTTCATTGATTAATTGAATTTTCATAGGTTTTGATTTATTTTCATTTTGATATAATTATTTTGTTTGAATTCTGTTGGAATTGAGCTGTGTTGTTTACCAAACCGTTCATTTCGTGAGTATAGTTTATTTTAGGTTGCTAGCCACTCCACCATCCCATCTTCCTTCCCACCATGCCCCACACCCCAGTCCCTTTGTCCTCCCCACAATTCTCATTTCCCCCCATCCCTTCGTCCCCACCATCCCAAACTCCCCCCTTCCCTTGTCCTTCCCCACCATTACCCCCTCGTACTCCCCAACATCTCCCACTTCTGTCCCCTCATCATCCCCACCATTCCCCACTCCCTCGTCCGATGCCTTCCCAAATGGTCTGATGTTCCCATCAGAGAATTGGGAACATCAAGTGATCTGATGTTCCCATCACTGAAATAAAAGAAAAACAGTTAAAAAATGAAATGAAAATATGAAAAAATATATAAATAAACTATACTCACGAAATGAACTGTATGGTAAACAACACAGCTCAATTCCAATGCAATTCACACAAAATAATTAAAACAAGATGAAAATAAATCAAAATCTAGGTAAATTCAATTTATCAATGCAATCAGAAACATTGAAATTGAATTGAAACATATTTAGTATATCATGTGTGTTGCTCTTACATGCAACAGATGGTGCTGTTTTTCAAGAAAAGCATAGCTTTACCTGTCACAGGTGTGGTATCTATACTTATATTTACGAAAGGAACGGTATGGTGAACAACACAGCTCAATTCCAAATCAATATCACACAAAATAATTCAAGAAAAAATTTAATAAATAGAAATCTATGAAAATAAAATTTATTAATGCAATCGGAAACATTGAAGTGGAATTCGTGACATATTCAGTAAAGTGTGCATGTTGCTATTATGTGCAACAGATGGCGCTGTTTTTCAAAAACGCATGTTTTTGCCTGTCACAGGGGTGGCATCTATATAGTAGGTATATAAAACCACGCTCCTATTCGAACGCAACGTTGTGTCAAAATTTTGAAGCAATTGGTGAAGAACTTTCAAAGATTACAGCGTGTGTTACTCTTACATCCAACAGATGACGGTTTTTTCTAAAAAGCATGTTTTTTCCTGTCACAGGTGAGGCATGAATATAGTAGATATATAAAAAGACGTGCTTATTCGAATGCAACTTGGCGTCAAAATTTCAAAGCAATCGGAAAAGAGGTTTCGAAAATTTTCCTCACATGAAAAACACACTTTTTCCGAAAAAGCATGCTTTTTACCGTCACAGACGTGACATCTATGTAGTATATATATATTAGTATATTTTGGTAGCAGTCTTTCCTGTAGACATATATTATTAAATATGACCGAAAAAGTAAGATTAATAATTCTAACACGAATTTTCTCAATCTTTCGTACATTACGCTTCACTGTTGGAGGTAAATCAAAAATCACTTCTCCAAAATTCATTTTTATTTCTAGTCTGACGCGACACGGGCGCGTTTCGTAAAACTTATTACATTTTCAAAGACTTCACAAATACACAACTGATTAGAACGTATCTCTGATTTTATATCTACATTTGAGTGAGGTGGGAGGGGTGATGTGGCATTAACACAAGACAGAACAAGAGGGGATATTAATAGGGTATTAAAAGTATCAACACAAGACAGAACAGAAACAATGGGTATTGAATAGAAGTGTTTGTAGAAAGCCTATTGGTCCATATTTCTTGATGCTTCTATATTGGATCGGAGTCTTGAGGTGGGTAGAATATAGTTGTGCAATAATTGGCTGTTGATTGCTGGTGTTGACTTCTTGATGTGTAGTGCCTCGCAAACGTCAAGCCGCCTGCTATCGCTGTATCTATCGATGATTTCTGTGTTGTTTACTAGGATTTCTCTGGCGATAGTTTGGTTATGGGAAGAGATTATATGTTCCTTAATGGAGCCCTGTTGCTTATGCATCGTTAAACGCCTAGAAAGAGATGTTGTTGTCTTGCCTATATACTGGGTTTTTTGGAGCTTACAGTCCCCAAGTGGGCATTTGAAGGCATAGACGACATTAGGCTCTTTTAAAGCGTTCTGTTTTGTGTCTGGAGAGTTTCTCATGAGTAGGCTGGCCGTTTTTCTGGTTTTATAGTAAATCGTCAGTTGTATCCTCTGATTTTTGTCTGTAGGGATAACGTTTCTATTAACAATATCTTTCAGGACCCTTTCCTCCGTTTTATGAGCTGTGGAAAAGAAGTTCCTATAAAATAGTCTAATAGGGGGTATAGGTGTTGTGTTAGTTGTCTCTTCAGAGGTTGCATGGCTTTTCACTTTCCTTCTTATGATGTCTTCGATGAAACCATTGGAGAAGCCGTTATTGACTAGGACCTGCCTTACCCTACAGAGTTCTTCAAAGAACTCTGAAGAACTGAACTCTGAAGAACTCAAAGAACTCTGAAGAACTGAAGAACTCTGTAGGGTAAGGCAGGTCCTAGTCAATAACGGCTTCTCCAATGGTTTCATCGAAGACATCATAAGAAGGAAAGTGAAAAGCCATGCAACCTCTGAAGAGACAACTAACACAACACCTATACCCCCTATTAGACTATTTTACAGGAACTTCTTTTCCACAGCTCATAAAACGGAGGAAAGGGTCCTGAAAGATATTGTTAATAGAAACGTTATCCCTACAGACAAAAATCAGAGGATACAACTGACGATTTACTATAAAACCAGAAAAACGGCCAGCCTACTCATGAGAAACTCTCCAGACACAAAACAGAACGCTTTAAAAGAGACTAATGTCGTCTATGCCTTCAAATGCCCACTTGGGGACTGTAAGCTCCAAAAAACCCAGTATATAGGCAAGACAACAACATCTCTTTCTAGGCGTTTAACGATGCATAAGCAACAGGGCTCCATTAAGGAACATATAATCTCTTCCCATAACCAAACTATCGCCAGAGAAATCCTAGTAAACAACACAGAAATCATCGATAGATACAGCGATAGCAGGCGGCTTGACGTTTGCGAGGCACTACACATCAAGAAGTCAACACCAGCAATCAACAGCCAATTATTGCACAACTATATTCTACCCACCTCAAGACTCTGCTCCAATATAGAAGCATCAAGAAATATGGACCAATAGGCTTTCTACAAACACTTCTATTCAATACCCATTGTTTCTGTTCTGTCTTGTGTTGATACTTTTAATACCCTATTAATATCCCCTCTTGTTCTGTCTTGTGTTAATGCCACATCACCCCTCCCACCTCACTCAAATGTAGATATAAAATCAGAGATACGTTCTAATCAGTTGTGTATTTGTGAAGTCTTTGAAAATGTAATAAGTTTTACGAAACGCGCCCGTGTCGCGTCAGACTAGAAATAAAAATGAATTTTGGAGAAGTGATTTTTGATTTACCTCCAACAGTGAAGCGTAATGTACGAAAGATTGAGAAAATTCGTGTTAGAATTATTAATCTTACTTTTTCGGTCATATTTAGTAGTATATATATATATATATATATATATATATATATATATATATATATATATATATATATATATATATATATATATATATATATATATATATATATATATATATATATATATATATATATATATATATATATATATATATATATATATATATATATAAATCTGGCCGGATGCGAATGGAACGTTGTGTGAAAATTTCAAAGCAATCGGTGAAGAGCTTTCGGAGATTAGCGATTTTGAACAAGCGAACATTTCCATTTTTATTTATATAGATATATATACAGGAAGGTACATTGGGATTGTAAGGATACATAGCATAGTGATTACATTCTTGTAAAGCCACTAGTAAGTGCAGCATTTCGGGCAGGTCCTTAATCTTACAGAAAATTTTAAGTAGGTAAACACTAGCAAAATTTGCAAATTGATAACAGGTACATTGCAAGAAAAAAATGAGATGATAGAGATTTGAATGTATATTAAAGCACATAGGTAGCTCAGATGGATTGCATTGACAGTTTGAATAATAATTTAACAAAGATTAATAGGCACAATACAGCATATTGCTAGCACATATAAGAAGACAGCAATGATCACAATGGTAAAGTTGATTGGATTAAGTATAAAGATTGGGAGATTGGGGTAACACTAGATACAGAGCAATTTTAAATCACAGAGTAGGAAACTATGAAGATGAAATTTCATTTTCACGCTGTGGGCGGCAATGGAGGCCATACCCATCCTGTAGGTGGTAGTAGACAAAATTTTCATCCTGTGGGTAATTGTGGACCCCATACCCATCCAGTGGGCGGTATAGTGGATGCCACACACATCCTTTGGGTGGAAGTGGAACATATACCCATCCAGTGGGCAGTAGTGCACCCCATGGATATCCTGTGGATGATAGTGGTCCCTATACCCATCTTATGGGCAGTTGATGGGCCCAGACCCATCCTACAAGTGGTATGGACCCCTTACCCACCTAACAGGTGGAAGTGGACTCCTATACCCATCCT